>JAVTVY010028718.1:0-132549 GCA_036873755.1 Hanleya hanleyi
AGTGTGCTAAAAATAGATTACCAGCTAGCGTGCTATAAAAGGGAAGCGGCCTTGCCGTTTCACCAGACACTCTGTCAACCACCAAGATGTTCATTTGCACAACTTGCCAGAAGCAGTTTACTCGTCTTGATAATTTACGACGCCACGAGGCCTCCACCCACAACGATGGGCTGTATACTTGTATAACCTGCGCACGGTCATTTAATCGGATCATTTACTGCGCCACGAACGTTCAATTCATGGGCCACCCAAGCGTCCATGCGAGGATTGTGGTCAACTCTTCAAACGACGCAGTCAGTTGCTGCGACACCAACGGTTGATTCATGCCCCGGTACAGAGTCATACGCCTGACAACATCGAACATTTTCTGGGCGATTCCACCAAGATGTTCACTTGCACAACTTGTCAGAAGCAGTTTACTCGTCTAGATAATTTTCGACGCCACGAGGCCTCCACCCACAACGATGCACGGTATACTTGTATAACCTGTGCAGGGTCATTTAATCGGGAGGATCAGTTACTGCGCCACGAACGTTCAATTCATGGGCCACGCAAGCGTCCATGCGAGGATTGTGGTCAACGCTTCAAACGACGCAGTCAGTTGCTGCGACACCAACGGTTGATTCATGCCCCGGTACCATGGCATGAGCGACAACTTCCTACTGAAGAGGAGCCGCGGAAGGTCAGGCCCAGTGAAGATAAGCCCGGGGAGACGAACGCCACTGGTGATGCGATGAAGGAGAGCCCGCCTATACCCACAGTTCAGAAGAGCCTGGATATCCAGCCGGACCCCAGCGTTACGGTTTTGAGTCATACGCCTGACAACATCGAAATTTTCTGGGCGATCTCTTACAGGACAACCATCCAGTGAGTGACATCGATCGGCGCCATTGGTCCATGACACGGCACTGTTTCCACCCTCATGGCCCTATTCAAGATATTTACAATTTTCCACTGACCAGCCGCACCCGTCTACGCAGCTACGTGGAAGCCATCTTCAAAAATCAAACTACGGCCTTCAAATTGAATGTCGCTTTCGGGTACATCTTACGTCACAAAAAGACGGGCCAGTTACGGTATTATTATCCCGGCAATAATATCTATGTGTCTGACCAGCCGTTCACCATCATTAACCGGAGGTCACTAGAGACGATGCTGGAGATACTGGACACCGTGGAACCCTTGAGATGGGCACATCGTCAACGCCCCAACATACAATGGGTGGTAGACAGGGTAGCCAATATCACGTTTTTCCTGACCAAGCTGACCGACCACCGCCATCGGTTGAATGCGTCACCCGCGCACTGATGAATACCATAACATGCCGCACATACTCTCTATGTCTACATACTGATCGTTGACTTGAGCTCAGTAAACACTTGTACCTAATGTGACGGTGCGTTAAATAATAAAACATGGTGTTTGGTATTTCAATTTGTTTTGCTGTTAACATACTAAACATACCCAGGGCGGCTCCCCCAGCCTGGGTATGATGTAACGTTGGGGATAATAAACTATATAAACATTGCTGAACTTGTTGAGTTTAACGACAACCGCTATCCGATTGTATAATACAGAATATATAATTAGTCTAGCCCCCATATCTAGCCTTCACATGGATACCTCACTCGACCCAATAGGCCCATGAGGGGCTCGGCTAGACCCCAAAAACTTCTATTTCCATACTACGGCCAGGCTGCGCATGCGCAGAATGACGATATTTCAATCCCACACCCACGCCATCAGAGGCTCCCTGACATAGGCTTCACATGGATACATCACACGACCCATTCGAACCGTGAATAGCCCATCTCTAACCCAAACACACACCCACATACCCCCCAAAACACCTGCTTTCTATACTACGGGCCAGTCTGCGTATGCGCAGAGTATTGACAACGGACGAACCATTAGCGTAGTCAAGTGCTCCTCCACGAGAGCTTCAAAATAAGACCCCACTCGACCCCATTGGACCACCAGGGACTCACCTAGACTCCAACATGTCCACCCCGTATGGCCCTATACACCCATAGCCATGCAGTATAGGCCTATGGGCATACCCAGGCCTTGGTGACCTTTTTCAAAAATTTCATCGATTCGCTCCGCGACCCTTCCTATCATGTTCTAAATGTCGAGACGTGAAAAACGAGACCCCACAACCCTACCGCAAATGTCTAGAAGTAGGTTTCCCAGTAGGATAAACATTGAACCTATACCCCCAGTATGGGAATATATATTTATATATATATGTCTATATGGGGCTATATCGTACTTTTTCAAAAATTTCACCGATTCGCTCCACAACACTTCCTATCGTGTTCTACATGACGAGACTAAGAAAACGAGACCCCACAACCCTACCGCAAATGTATAGAAGTGGGTTTCCCAGGGGGACAAACATCGGTCCTATACCCCAGTATGGGCCTATATAGGGCTATATCGTACTTTTTCAAAAATTTCACCGTTTCGCTTCGGGACACTTCCTATCATGTTTGTCTTGACGAGACTAAGAAAACGAGACCCCACAACCTATATCGCAAATGTCGAGAAGTAGGTTTCCCAGGATGGTCCTATACCCCCATACCCCATATAGACATTTTCCCGTAATTTAGAATAAAGTCCGTGTTCCGTATTTTTTCAGGAAAATTTTTACATACACCCACCCTGGAACTAGGGGAGATAACTCTATTGATAGGCGAGCCCCGTTAAGCCCGGCGACCTATATACCCTCCATATCCCATATAGGTATTTTCCCGGATTTTTCGATAAATTCAGAGTTCCGTTTTTTTTCAGGAAAAATTTTACATGCACCCACCCAGCCATCAAATACCCCTTCACCTAGGCTTCACATGGATACCTCATACAACTCCATCGGCCCATTAGGGGCTCCCCTAGCTCCAAAACGTCTAGCAGGACCCATACAAGGTCCAGTTTTCGACACTAGGTGACCACATCCCGACGAAATGGCCAGTTTTCGACACCGGATGTGCCGCCATCTTGAACATGCGTGCCGCCATCTTGGATATGGCCCATAATGCACCGGGTCAAAATACTCGCTTCTGATTGGCTGAGAGCTCTGTGACGGATTTGAAATACTCGCTTCTGATTGGACGAGAGCTCCGCATTGCGTCTGCGCATGCGCAGAATGATATTCCTACCGCACACCCAACCCATCAGATGCCCCTTCACGAATGCTTCGCTTTGATACCTCACTCGACCCCATTGGACCTTTAGGGGCTCCCCTAGCTCCAGAACGGCTATTTTCATACCCTTGGGCCACCGCGCATGCGCAGAATGCCGATATTTCAACCCCACATCCAGCCCATTAGATGCCCGTTCATGAATGCTTCACATTCATACCTCACGTGACCCCATTGGACCATTAGGGGCTCCCCTGGCTCCAAAACGTCTATTTCCATACCCTTCGGCCACCGCGCATGCGCAGAATGCCGATACTTCAACCCCACACCCAGCCCATCAGATGCCCCTTCACGAATGCTTCACTTTGATACCTCACTCGATCCCATTGGACCATTAGTGGCTCCCCTAGCTCCAAAACGTCTATTTCCATACCCTTGGGCCACCGCGCATGCGCAGAATGCCGATATTTCAACCCACACCCAGCCCATCAGATGCCCCTTCACGAATGCTTCACGTTGATACCTCACTCGACCCCATTGGACCATTAGGGGCTCCCCTAGCTCCAAAACGTCTATTTCCATACCCTTGGGCCACCGCGCATGCGCAGAATGCCGATAGTTCAACCCCGCGCCCAGCCCATCAGATGCCCCTTCACCTTGATACCTCACTCGACCCCATTGGACCATTAGGGACTCCCCTACATCCCAAAACGGCTATTTTCATACCCTTCGGCCACCGCGCATGCGCAGAACGCCGATATGTCAACCCCACACCCAGCCCATTAGATGCCCCTGCACCTAAGCTTCACTTTGATACCTCACTCGACCCCATCGGACCATTTTATCTAGGGACTACTTTTTCTCCGCGGAAGCTTTTTCCCGAGACCGAATCACCGCCAAAACCGCGGCCAGACCGCATCACCGCGGGTGAATACATCCTGAATACATCCCCTCCAACAATTGGAACTCTCCTGTGCTGGAGGTAGCTTTTGGTCCTTCTGCCGGAACTATACTGCACTTGACCTCTCCTCCTCAAATCCTCCCCAAATGACCTCTACATCCGGGTGAAAGTTGGCTCCATTCACGCTTTGTACACTACTGTCACTAATATAACTAGGGGTTAATTTGTTAATAGCTTTAAATACATTAGTTACAGTTCTAAGATGCATCCTAGCAGGTAGAGGCAATATTTTACATTTCTTATACAACGGCTCTGATGGCGTACACCTGGGAGAATCAGTTATTATACGCACTGCTAACTTTTGAATTTATGTAGTCTAACTATGTGCGCAGAGTTACCCCAGACGCTACTACAGTAATCAACGTAAGGTTGTATGAATGCATTATAGAACGTTAATCTAGTGGAAAGTGGTAAATATTTCTTAATCCTACGCAATAATGCAATATTTCTGTTCATATGTCCAGCAACTTTGTTCACATGATCTTTCCATGTTAAATGTTCATCTATCATGACCCCCAAAATCTTCGTACATTTGACAGTTTTCAAACTTTCACCCTCAACAATGATGTTCTAAGATCGATTATTGAAGCGACATGCTCATCCACCTCGCTGGGGTATAATAATACCCTGTTCATCAGAGAGTTTGGACATGTTTCCCGTCCGCGAGGCATATCTCTGGAAGTGACAAAGACAAAATAGGTCATGTCTGTTAGTCATTGTCAAACAATATATTCGTTACCTGTTGTTTTACTGCTAGTTTCCAATTAACTATTTTGAATGAGAATCCGAAAAGTTGTTTCAAAACATCATCAAGCCATAAATCCATGAGAAACAATACCCATGTAAGAAGACAGTACCACCAGTGTTACGTTCGTAGTTTGTAACATACTGAAATCTTTTCTCTCTTAAATTTGGCGTAGTGTGTAATGGAGAACACTAAATTTCCGCACGGACACTCATAGTTCCAGATTACTGATCTTAGGTCAGACTGACATCCAGATATACATGTAATAACACGGGTGCAGCCTCAGAAGTAGAAAACAAAATGACAGCTCACCAACAGCTGGTCAAATGTCATCAAAGTTGGTCAAATGCCAAATTGTAGAATTTGGTTTCGAATTTGATTTTAACAAAGCCACAAAGGTCATGGCCACTGTCAAAATGCGCATGATTTTCTTGATGATAAATACATATATATCTACAATCAAAAATATTCCGCAACATCAATTCAAAGAAGGAAATCAAACAAAATATATACCATACTAATAAATGCATTTATTATCCGTCTTACCGGTTTCTAAGAGACAGTTGCCTAATTTTGGTCCAAAACGTGGACTTGTGATCCTCGCTATAAGTCATCGGAGCTATACTCCTTAGCACTGGCGGGGCTTGTTTCTTGGTGATATCAATAAGCACAGGGACGATAGCGTGCCTCCTCTTCGGATCGTTCAGACAATAATCCAAAGTCGCTTGAAGCTGAAATTCAAACCAGCGACACCTCGTCGATTCCATGGACAAGAGAACTAAGATATGTCGACTTTGGTTCAGGCCATCTTCTAGATTCTCGAGATCAGTTTTACCCGGATGGCCGTCTCTATCGTTGAAGAAAACTTTGAAACTGCAATCCGACTCCATAAAGCTGAGAATTTTCACTGCGTATGAACGATCGCACTCGTGGTGACCCAGATAACAATCGAAGCGGAATTGTGTCGTTGGGACGTTTGGCAGGGACTCCGCTAGCATTTTGGTGTGTCATATTCATCTCGTTTTCATTAGTTAGACCTCGTTCATCAAGGTGGCAATGCCAACTGTCGTCTAAAGTATTGCTTCATATAAACACAATCGGTATTCTCGCTTCTGGATCCTATGTCTCTGAACAAAGCATTGGTCGCTGAACAGTCATACACCAACTATTCATTCCCAAGCTGTATGAAATATGGACGGTAACACCATGGTATAAATCTTTGACCGATCGTCTCAATACATCCTACATCGAAATCTTCTGGTCGAAGTACGTTCTGGCATTATACAGTCTGGATTCAAGACATCTGAAAATAATAAAATAGAAGCACTACTTGACAAAATAATACAATCTGTCAAAAATTATCCGTCGTGTGGCCACCAAACCAAAGTTTCTCAAATTCTGTAATAAATATCGTACAGTGCCGGCTCAATACGAGTAGCGTGCTACGTTTCGTGATCTGTGTCTAATTCCGATTATGCCGGGGCTAGGGGTCTTTCGAATATAACGTGTTTTACATCTTTATGGTGTTCAAATGAGCAGTCACAACCAAAGCGTGACTGAGATTTAATACAATTATATCATTATAAAGGACTGGCAAGGGATATGCAGGATAATAGTTTTGTTCTTTTGTCGAACATTTTGTGTACGTATTGGGTAATGGTAATGGTCGATGATGAAGGGTTCTGACAAGTTAAAATGAATAAGGGTTTTTTCGCGATTGTTCATGGATTGAAAATCATGATGTATGGAGGACAGTTGAAGGAAAACAGTTTTACGAATTTGAAGAGTTTATGGGTAAATACACAAAAATGTTCCGCATCTTCGACTAAATTGAGATCACACAACTCACACATGAGCAGTGTGACTAACGTCACAGGACCTACGAAGTACAGTAGGCATTAGGACTCGAACACGAACTGAACTCTTGGAAATCCCCACCCCCAGTTGAAATCCTGCTCATATTAAGATGGGCACCGCCCAAGTCAGAATCGCCAGTGCTTTTCATCAAAAATCACCAGAAATTTTCATCAAAAATAGGTCAGCTCAAAACTTGTTGGTAACAGTCTCTTAATGCGCCTTCATTCCAAAATAAATAACGATCGCCGATTTAATTTTACAATTTCTTAATTAAAGGAAACAGATTGAATAATATAGGTTTAGTAGATTTCAAGCTTTACGTGTGAAAATACATTTACATCTCTTTAATGGTTTTCAGTGCCCTTGTCCAGGATCAAAACAACTTTTTGAATCACATTATTTTCCCAACAATACAACACATTTTTATATATAGTACTATAGTAGAAAGGTAGCATTTATGTAGTTTACGGTAATTCAACTCAAGACCCTACACCTTCTATGCACAAGATAATAATGATTCTATGTGATTCTCCTGAGCATAGCCGGTAAAGACGAATAAATAGCGTCTCTACATCTTCTGTAATAGGGCCATGTGGCATAGTGGACTATTTCAATGACAGGGTATTTTTAGACGGACAGTAACTGATACTCATTGGCGATAAAACGCTGGAGCAAAACAGACCACAGTTTTCTTGGCAATGATGAAATGATTGGATGTGAAAGAGGATACATGTTACAGGCTAAACCTTACATATATATATAGCAATATATTGAAGTGTTAATTATAAATCTAATTTTAATAAGAATTATTTCAGATCAGAACTTGATGGTAACAATGCCCTAATGCACGCTCATGCCAAAAATCAAGGTTCTGATGTCAACGGTTCTCCTTATTTTGCCGACGAAAGGATTCGGATGGACTCACTCATTACCGGACAATTTGCGATCTATAGCCTACTTCGTAGGAATAATATATTCTGGTCCTGCCCTTCTCCATAGCAAGATTTTGGGCACTAATTCAGAACTTAGTGATGCCCTGCCGGCGGTGTTGATTTCGAATTTCCGCTTGAAAGATGGGAGCTGCTGATTGAATGGGATTTGTTTGCAGAGGGAGAGTTAATCTGTGGATTGGATTTTTATGGTTTCTGTTGGTAGATATGTTTGTGACATTTTTTTCATGATTTATGTAAGGTGTATTTGGATCTGTTGCAGAAGTTGCGATTTAGATCATAATCTTTAGAGAGAGCTGGGATATAACTGTACCAAGTGTTATTTTATACAGACATGTACATGCATCTAAAAGAATTAATTAATGAATTAATTCGTTAATGTTTTCAAGGTGTTGCCAGTATTTGATAATAGATGTAGTTTTGTTTATGGCTAGAGAGTGACGGCCTAACTGTATTTGTTTATTTGAAGGCTTAGTTTACAGAACTTAGTATGTAGTTTATCGAAATTTTCTTTTTCAATCAGGTCGAAATAATGCTGCATGGTTATCACGTTTTGATTCACAATGGTACTCAGCTCCATATTTCAAATTTGTGCTGGTGTATAGGCTTGGTCAAGGAGTCGAGACATTTGTTGTATGTGGAGAGAGAGGGCCACTAAAAGATTTATGTAATTTAAACATGGCTTTTAGTGCTTTGTTATATAGAGTACTTCATGTTGGAGTGAAGTTTCCGGAGTTAAATAAAGTACTCGGTTACGATGTCGAGATCAGAATTATTAAGTTTGGAATTCCACTGGGAGCTGGCCGGAATTATTAGAGTTTTGTCCGTGTTTAATCATCACTGTGTTTTATCAGTAGTAAAAGGAAGATGCCATTTTGCACAGTATGACGTTAGATGATCAAGACTGGCTTGAAGACTTTCAACAGATTCTGAAAATAGTATTAGGTCATCAACCCAGAGTAGATGGTTGAGTTGTTTTGTTTCAAGAAATACAGGGTCACGGTCATTATTTGGGAATTCAAGGTCATTAAGAAAGAAGTTGAAAATTGTTGGACTTATGTTGTCGCCTTGTTTCACGCTTATATTTGACGATGCTAGATTCTGAATAATTGACATCTGTGATGTAGTTGAAGGGTTATCGCCCTCATCTAGAGCTGATCAGCCACGTTTATGGTTGGCGCTAGTGGACAAAATTTTGATTTAATCCTAGGGCTAAATCGACCAATTGTAATAAATTTTCTGAACCCCGGATTATATTCATTTAGTTATCGGACTAAATGATTTAGCCCTCGGGTCGATTTGATTCAGTCCTGGACTGAATGATTTAACCCGCGGACTAGATGATTTAGCCCGCGGACTAAATGCACTTAACCCTAGGTCTAATTCGATTCACTTAGGGCTAAATTGACCAATTATAATATATTTCCTAAACCTCGGGTTATATACATTTAGCTCTCGTACTAAACGATATAGCCCTCGGGCTTGAATATTTAACCTCCGAAGTGATTGATTCAATCCTCGGACTGAATGATTTAACCCGCGGACTAGATGATTTAACCCGCGGACTAGATGATTTAGCACGGGGGCTGGATTATTTAGCCCGAGGTCTGGATTGTCCAATCAGTTGTGCGTTTCTAGACCGCATATTTCACAAGCCTAGAGTTAGGCAAATTAACAAGCCTACACCAGTATTCCCGTTAATCTTGGCTTGTAGTGCCATGGGAATTCTGCCCAATTCTGCCCGTACAGCAGCATTACATGCCTTTTTGTTCACCCCAAGAGTAAACTTGCAAAACTTGGTATGAATGCTTTCAATTGGGGAACATTCATGAATATCTCAACAGCCCAAATTTCGGAATTATATAAAAGAATTGGTTTGACCACGCTATCAAAAATCTTTGTGTACATACTGTACATTAAAGCCTATAAGGAAGCAGATTACCGCCGTAAAACGATGATCGCTTATCCAGCTGCTCTCAATACAAAGCAAACACAAGCAGGATTTAACTATGAATTCAGTATGTGTTTACACTTTACTGTTATCATTTCAAAGTGTTATTACTTGACAACGAGCAGTCATTTGGGGTCTGAGACTGACAGCCGAACAAATATGCAAGGATCAAAATAAACAAACGCGCCAACTTTATACCACGTGACCATCTTCTTATCTTGCTCTTGATTAATATGCGGTCTAGAAACTCACAATTGATTGGACAATCTAGCCCTCGGGCTAAATAATCCAGCCCTCGGACTAAATCATCTAGTCCGCGGGTTAAAGCATTCAAGCCCAAGGGCTAAATCGTTCAGTCCGAGAGCTAAATATATATAACCCGAGGTTTAGGAAATGTATCACAATTGGTCAATTTAGCCCTAACTAAATCGAATTAGATCTAGGATTAAATGCTTTTAGTCCGTGGGTTAAATAATCATTCAGTCCGAGGATTGAATCAATCACTCCGAGGGTTAAATATTCAAGCCCAAGGGCTAAATCGTTCAGTCCGAGAGCTAAATATATATAACCCGAGGTTTAGGAAATGTATCACAATTGGTCAATTTAGCCCTAACTAAATCGAATTAGATCTAGGATTAAATGCTTTTAGTCCGCGGGTTAAATAATCCTATCGAAGATTAATTCAGTCAGTCTGAGGGGTTAAATATTCAAGCCCGAGGGCTAAATCGTTCAGTCCCAGAGCTAAATGAATGTAATCCGCGGTTTAGGAAATGTATTACGATTGGTCGATTTAGTCCTAGGATTAAATCGAATTAGCCCTAGGATTAAGTCGAATTAGCCCGAGGGCTATTTGTGAAATTGTGTCCACCAGCGCCAACCATACACGTTCATCTACTTGGTCACATATTTCAGGGCTTCCGATAGCTCACGAGGACGTATATGTAAGGACTTACTATTGCTTTTGTTTGTTGTTTTCTTTTATCCATTCAAAACACTAAATCTTAAACAACGTCGAAATACATTTCAATGCCAAACGAATCCGCCCGTCAAAGAATATCTGAACTTTCCAATCATTATTGTAAAATATCTAAGACGGATACAATTTTAGAATCTCAAATTTCCCTTAAAATTTCTCACCACGGTAAAGTTAGCTGAGTAATTCAATCAAACGTACTTCCGTTCGATCACAACATGCACAAGGAAGTGAAATATTGCAAAACTACGACATGAACTGGAAGCGAAATAGGATAAAAACAAACGCAAAAATCATGGCCGAAGGGAAAATAAACGAACGATGGTATCGAGACTCGATCAACACAACAGTCATGCAAAATTGTATCATAAACGCTCACCTCAGTAACACAACGTGCCGAACGGTATTATGCTGTCATTATATAAATAGTGATTAGCGAGTAACCGATCATTATATCAATACTAAGACAATAGTGGTTAGCAAATATGGATGGATTGTCATGCAAAAATACGTATTCGTATTAGTATTTGTATAACAATGTTGAGTAAGCCCCCCCCACACACACACGCACTTATACCTATCCCATACTGTCTTAACGCCTAGACGCGATCAGATCAGATAATCAGAGATCAACAATATCTGGGCGGTATACACAAGCATATTGCATATTTCACATTTTATTATCCCCTCCATCACTTCATAACCAAGCTGAGGTAGCTAAATAATATATAGCCCTCAAGAGTATGAGGGCTATAGGTCGGCCCCAGTCACCTCCAGCGAGGGTTTTAGATAATTTTATTACGAATCACCCACCTCTGAAACTGCCGTACATCTAATCTCTATCCCCTCCTGCCCACTATTTTAAAATCTTGAGCACTATTGTGAAATAGTAACGAATATATCGCCGTCTGAATTTTCCAGTCGAATTCCACTTTAAACGCGCCATGTTAACCATATACAGTGACGTCACCAACATGGCGGCGCAGAGAGTCGAAGTTCACGACTGGAAAATTCAGACGGCGATATATGCGTCACTATTTCACAATAGTGCTCAAGATTTTAAAATAGTGGGCAGGAGGGGATAGAGATTAGATGTACGGCAGTTTCAGAGGTGGGTGATTCGTAATAAAATTATCTAAAACCCTCGCTGGAGGTGACTGGGGCCGACCTATAGCCCTCATACTCTTGAGGGCTATATATTATTTAGCTAAGCTGAGGGAGCCGTGTTCGGGTGTGTTTAAAATTCGCGTATCCATTATCCGTTGTTCGTGTATCAGACGCATCGTCGGCCGTTTTCGCTGTGGTCCGTCCATAAGCGTCTTCCGACAGTCTCGGATTACTGTAAAGGCAATGATGTCCCGGTGATATCAGTAACTAACTGATCAACATATTAATTCTAACACGATAGTGATTAGCAGCTGTAAGGATGGATTTACTTGGGCACCCCATGGCCATCGTGGTACGTTTTTGTCTTTCGGAGCAGGCCTTGCACTCCCTTTCCTCACACCTCCCTACACTTAACGAACCTATAACTTACCATTGTATCACTGCTAACACAATAAGGATTAGCAACAACACAGAAGGCCTATTATCAATGCCAGGACAATAATGATTAGCAACTAAAAGCCCAATAACTGACTATTATATCAGCGCTAAGACAATAACGATAGTACGTAAACAGCCGAACGAAACATTAAGCTAAGACAATAGTGATTTACAATTACATATTTCACATTATATTCTATGACGGTTGATCGGTGATTTTCTTCATTGATAAACATTAAACCACCTCAGCTTCGTTGTGTGAATCGGAATTGCATTGCTGTGACACTGTTTATGTATACTATGATTGTCTTTTTGAATTTGGTGCTACTACTGTTATGTGGAAAATGGAATAGGTCTTTGGATTATGGACGCGGATATTCTCTAATGGACGACGGCTGGATTATGAATGACGGACTAGACGCTTGTAACACCAACACACTCCGTGGCAGTGATTCTGTATCCCCTAATCAAGGAATCAAAGTGGATCAAGATTTGAAATGACAAGAAAAATTTAGACATATTTTGTTTACACATGTAATTTTTTGTTTAAATTATATCCAGTGTGATATATAGTCAATATTCAAGAGGTACAAAAAAAACTCAAAGTATGTTCTCATATTTTCACATTATGATCAAAGTTACTTTATCTAGTTAAATTCTACCCAAAGAAAATAAATTAAGACCCTTTAAACATGCCGTCATGGCTTTGTTTCACCCTCAGTAAACTTTTATCATTGTTGCTCACACAGACTAAGCTGAAGGATGATACCACATCTTTCTTTCTCCTGCTGGGTTATTGCACCAGGCTGACTTAATTGGTTGATGTAGGATATTTCACAACCAGTGGGAAATTTGACCTGAATTTGAAGCCTGATGTGGTGTGTGATGAAATGTTTGGATGTGAAATAGGATACAAGTTAAAGGCTACAGTTTACATCTATAACAATATACTGAATTGTGTGTATTGAGGCTGGCAAGTTGGTGATAGCAGTGTAGATAAATGCACTAACAAATGATAGAAAATTAGCATTAGTATTTCATACATGATAATATAGCCCACCAAAACGTTTACACTTAGATTGGCTATGACCAGGAGTTCGGTGCGCATCAGAGTCCTAATGCCCACCCTACTTCGGATGTCGGATAGCACAGTGGTAAATGTAACAGACCGATGACAGAAGGTAAATGTACGTTTTCATTACTATGCTTATTGCATCAGCTTGCGCTTTCAGCTTGGGACCTTCGTCTATTAGACTGAATTCACTCATTTATCCATTGGCTAAATGGGCCCCGTTTACACAAAGTCTTGACCGGGCTCAAAGTCGCTTAACTTCGCTGATTTTACCAGAACCGGTGTGTCATGATATGCCGTATCAGGGAACCTTCAAAAGTCACAGTGAAACATACAGCCAAGGGTACCCGATGGGCATGACGGTGCACTCGCTGAGCCATCAATAAATAATATAAAAAAAATAATTATAAATCAATCAGAAAAATCAGAATTCGATCAGCTCAGAACTTGCTGGTAACAATGCCCCAATGCACGTTCATGCCAAAAATCAAGGTTCTAATGTCAACGGTTCTCCTTATTTTGCCGACGAAAGGATTCGGATGGACTGACTCACTCACTCATTACCGGACAATTTGCGATCTGTAGCCTACTTCGTAGGAAAAAGACCTAACTGACCATTATACCAATGTTAAGACAATAGTGATAGTGTTGTACGAGAGATCTAACCGACCATTATATCATGACTGGAGCAATAGGGATTATCAACATACTTCAAAGGCTGTTAAGAATATAGTAATATTAACCAAACGAATTATTATGATAACAAATTATTCGTTTATTACGGTAGCTCAAAGGTGAAGGTCACTGTGGACATAAGTCAGTAAATCTTTCGAGAGATGAGAATTGTGATGACGCAGATGAAGCCTAATGGTTTTCACCCCTCGGCCAAAGTTTTCCAAAGGGTATTGTCTGGATGGTCCGTCCGTCTGTCTGTCCATTTTGCTTGTTAACACAAGTTAAAGGAGGCGTGTCCAGCGCCGCTCTTAACGCAGTGATGCCCTAACACTGGGGAGAAGATAGTAAAATGTGCAATACGCAATGTGCTTGTTGTTGCTAATCTCTGTTTCTCTCATCTGATTGCGTCAAGGCGTTCAGACATTAGAGGTTTGGTATAGGTGAGTGTATCAATACTCCTGTCCGTGTATCAGACGCATTGTCGGCTGTGGCGTTTCGCTCTTGTCCAGTCAAAAGCCGCCATTTGAGAAACACCATCCTCTAGATAACGACTTTAGAACGATTATTATGGATTAAGAATACTGATCAGCGATACGGATTTTATATTTTTGGAACATCACGATGTCTTGTCGGCATCATTGAAAACTGTTGACCGCTTCTCTCTTGCAGGAAACTAGCCTATGTTTATGTATACTATGATTGTCTTTTTTGAATTTGGTGCTAATACTGTTATATGGATATGGAATAGGTCTTTGGATTATGGACGCGGATATTCTTTAATGGACGACGGCTGAATTATGAATGACGGACTAGACGCTTGTATTACAATGAATTAGTGGCACTTCCACGGGATATCACGTGCTCTGTTGGACCAATCAGAGCCTCTGAGCTCTCTCCCTCTCCCTCGAGGGTGTTCAGGTGTTAAGACAGGTTTTGGTGGGCGTCAGAGCTTTACATCCATAAAAGCAACCCTATGCGGAAGATGTCCAGCCTTATGCGGTCGACGTCCAACCAGCAACATGGCGTATCGTTGCTCTGGGTGCGGAGAAGCATTTACCAGACACTACTGTATGATGCGACATCAAGAAATATACATGGGCACGAAGACACCGAGGCATCAGCCCCCTATGAGCCCGTTGCTGGGGATTATGATACAGAGACTGCTGACACTGAAAGTCTACTCACTGATACAGAAATCTCTTTCGAAGAGCTGCTCCCAGGGAAGCCTAAGCGAAGGCGAAAGGGAATCCTGATTTTGAGATCGTATTGTAACAACGGCTATTATTACCCACGGTGTGGCAATCGAGAACAGAATAACTTACAACAAGCTTACACATCAGAAAAACGGCCATTGCGATCTATGAGCAGTATATCCTGTTGCTTGTTGAAATGAACGGCGAACCCGTGCGCCGAGCCATCATGAATTACAAGCGTCTAGTCCGTCATCCATAATTCAGCCGTCGTCCATTAGAGAATATCCGCGCCCATAATCCAAAGACCTATTCCATATTCCATATAACAGTATTAGCACCAAATTCATAATCATAGTATACATAAACATAGGCTTGTTTCCTGCAAGAGAGAAGCGGTCAACAGTTTTCAATGATGCCGGCAAGACATCATGGCATCATCCTTTCAGTTGTGCCTAAGAAAATACACGATTTCGGGACCGCCGAGCGGAAATATATGAAGGCGGCCAATTGTACGACTATCTGTCACTAGAGATCCCCAAGAAGTTGCGAATGGCTTTGCATTGCTATGGCAATGAAAAAACTTTTCTACGGTCCTGGTGGTAATTGACAAAAACGTGTATGTACTTGAAGGCAGCTAAATGAAATGAATTATTATATTCCTGTACAGAAATCCTTAGTGCCTGAAAACCAAAATATGACCAAGGAAATATTGACAGATATGCTCGTTGGGGACCATATTACTAAGAAAGAATATTAATATATGACTGATCCGAGTCAACACCGTCCTGGAGTATTTTATTTGCTACCAAAGATACACAAAGACATCTACTCGTGGCCCCAAACTCTAAAGCCGATACTGTTTATGAAGTTACTTGATATTTAATCGCAATGATTTTGTATTCGACCATTCCGGCTATCTGCAAATTGAAGGGACGGCTATGGGCAAGCGTTTTGCGCCCAGCTATGCTAACATTTTTATGGCCAGAGGGGAAAAGAAGCTCTCTTAGAATGTCCTATTGAACAACTTCATTGGAAACGCTATATAGACGACATCTTTGGAATTTGGGGCGGTAGTATTGACGAATTCCATGTTTTCGTTGATATTTTGAACTCATAAATCTCCAGTATCCGCTTACGGAGTAACCTGCAGTTACATTCTCTTCCATTTCTTGATGTTATGGTTTAATAAGGCAGCCGATTCAATTCCATCGGACTTTTAGATACAAATTGCAACGCATGTAAGGGAAGTGGGAAGAGGTGCCGACACACTGACAGAATCACATGACTTCACACTATAGTCTTCTGGTTAACCTATTCCAAAGCACATATCAAGAATCTAACGATTCGTGATATGTGTTGTATCTCAGGTAAGCTTTTATTGTACTTGTTCATGTGGCAACTTGGATGACGATTTTGATTCAGGCACTTAGAAAAAGAGGCTACTCTGACCGTGAACTTCGGAAAATTAATTACAAGCGTCTGGTCCGTCATTCATAATTCAGCCGTCGTCCATTAGAGAATATCCGCGTCCATAATCCAAAGACCTATTCCATATTCCATTAACAGTATTAGCACCAAATTCAAAAAGACAATCATAGTATACATAAACATAGGCTTGTTTCCTGCAAGAGAGAAGCGGTCAACAGTTTTCAATGATGCCGGCAAGACATCATGATGTTCCAAAAATATCAAATCCGTATCGCTGATCAGTATTCTTAATCCATAATATTCGTTGCAAAGTCGTCGCAAAGATCAAGTTTCGCATAAGTGAATATGGGTTACCACCCACAGAGACTTTGGAAAATGCGGTCAAAATGCGAAAACAGCTGTTCCAGGACATGTTACCATTACAGTATCTTGGCTGCCCGCAGACACGTAGGGATGGATCACAACGAATGAACGGCCGATGATGCGTCTTACGGACAAGAGCGAACATGGCCGAAGATTGACGCAACAGTTTCTCAAATGGCGGCTTTTGGAAGGACAAGAAGGAACACGACCTACGATGCGTCTAATACAGGGACAAGATCATGGATACCGGTACGTGAATTGTAACCACTCCCACTGCGGCTCCGCCATGTGATTTGATGGAGAGGGTAATAAAATGTGTAATACGCAGTATGCTTATTGTTGCTGATCCCTGTTCCTGTCATCTGATTGCGTCAAGGCGTTAAGACATTAGAGGATAGGTATATGTGAGTGTGTGTGTGAGTGTGTGAGTGTGTATGTGTTCGGATCTTACTCCCCAACGTTAGGGCGGCATTGCGTTAAGCCCTTCTCCATAATAGGGCCTACGTGTGCATATACACCGTACCAGCTCTGCACGCAGATGTGGGCATAACAGCTAATACTCGACCAGTCCGTTTAGCGTAACAGTCAACGAATCGGTGGCGTGGCAGCGTGCTTCGCCGGATTCACAGACAAGCCAAGTTTATAATGACAATATGCTGTAGAACGATCTCTTTGATGCCATCGAGAAAATTACATGTGGGCGTCTCTCCAGTCAAAACAATCACGGATACGGATGAATTCAAAGAAGATGAAATATACGACACAATATGCCTGTCGCTGATGGGCTGGACCTCACCAAGAGCAAGGCCGTTGAAACAATCCGCCATATTGACAGAAGTACTCTTCCCCAAGCAAAACAAGTACCGAGAAACCTCAATTCGCAAGAAGTTCTAGCAAATCTCCAGAGTAAATTCGTCATTGTCCCAGCAGACAAAGCTCCGAATAATATAATATTCATATGTAAATATTACTATTACCAGGTGCTGGTTAAAGAATTGAGTGTAGACATATCCTCATCAAATACGTCTACTTACTCCCAAACTGCATTTACTCTGGAAGATTTATTTAACAATCACAAAAAGTTTCTCAGGGAAAGAGGTATTTGTCTTTCCAACCAATCATAACGACATACCAAAACTATACTGGACTCCCAAAATGCATAAATCACCATACAAAGCTAGATTCATAGCTGGTTCTAGAAGCTGCACCACCAAGCTTCTTTCAACCCTATTGACGAGGGTCCTTCAGGAGGTATTGCGCCATTATATCTAGGAACTCTGGCGTTGAATGTATGTGGATATTGAAAAACTCAAAAGAACTTGATGCTAACGGTCACATACCGTACAGACATGTATCCACATGGGATTTCTCGACTCTATAGGATACTACAATCCCTCATCAGGACCTTATTGGCCGTCTAAGTTCATTAATAGTATCTGTGTTCAAGAAAACTGATCGTAGATATATTAATGTCGGAAGCCATAAAGCATTCTTTAGCTCGACTACATACAAGAGATATCATTCATGGGATGTTTCTTTGTTTATAGAGTTGCTTGAATTTCTCATTAAAAATATCTATGTGAAATTTGGCAACACAATATATCAGCAGCATATAGGTATTCCAATGGTTACTAATTGTGCACCTGTGTTGGCTGACCTGTATCTGTTCTCTTATGAATATGACTATATGCAGGCGCTTTCAAAAACCGATCCATTCAAAGCCTGTTCCTTCTCATTCACCAAACGCTATATAGACGATCTTCTCGCTGTGGATAATCGCTATGTAAATGATGCAGTAAAGGATATATATCCACCTTCACTGGATTTGAAGGAAACTACAGATAGCCCTACAGGCACATCATATTTAGATCTATATCTCTATAAAAATGAAGCGGGCATTCTCTCTCGTCGACTTTATGACAAAAGAGATGATTACGATTTCGACATCGTAAACTATCCCTTTCTGGACAGTAATATTTCAGTGGGACCTGCATATGGCGTATACATATCTCGCTTAGTAGCATTTGCTAGATCCTGTGTTAAATGTGACGATTTTCATCAACGTCACAAAACATTGGTGCAGAAACTTATAAAACAAGGCTATTCCACCAAGCGCCTACACTCAAAGTTTCTCAAATTTGGCGATACATATCGCATGCTGATAGCAAAATACGAACGTAGCGTGCAAGATCTATGGCGCTACGTTTCGTAACTTGTGTCTAATTCCGCTTAACCCGGGGCTAGGGGGGGGGGTATGAACCCATGTACTTCAAGATCCTCATGGTACTCATATGAACAGTCACAATCAAAGCGTGACTGAGATTCATCATTCTTTAGATGACGACTTTACAACGTATATTATGGATTAAGAATACTGATCAGCGATACGGATTTGATATTTTTGGAACATCAGGATGTCTTGCCGGCTGGTAGTTTTGCTATGCCAAGCCCATATTCTGTCATGGTACGGATTTGTCAGACGTACCATGTTCAGAGATGATGAGATAAGACTGGCGTTGGGCACGTCTCCCTCAGTCATTCACTTACTCGCCCACGTCTCAGTCACTCACTCGCTCATCCATCCATCCACTCATTCACTCACTCAAAGACGACCATGACACTGTACCGGTACACAATGAGAGGTTCAATAGGACCATGCCATTGGTCACCCCTATGGGCTAGTGTATATAGGTACTAAAACTGTGGGTTGGTCCTGTGTGACTATCCGAACGTACGGTATTCTCCACTAGTGATGACGTCACTTATGTCGTTACCGTCACGTGACCTCTTGTCTGGAGTAACTCTATGGTCCACATGCATCAATATGGTCCACCTCACACCCATATGAGCTAAGGCTGGCTCATAGATCGTCCAGACACTTACGAGCACCGGAAACAATGCCCTTTCTACACTACTCTTTGAATGCGCGTGCGCACCTTCACCCCATCGATCAAAGTACACAACATATGTCTTATTCTACGCAACGAGAGCTTCAGTACGACACCAGATACGCCACAGTTGGAAGAAGGGTGGCTCATAGATTACCCAAAACCTTCACTGTACGTGCCTCTCCTTTCTCTACTATACTCCTCCACTACGCATGCGCATCTTGACCTGTTCGAATGGACAGCACTCCACTCTTATTCAACACCACAAAAGATTCAATCCGACACCATGCCGACACATTTGTGTCAAGTATGGTCCACCCAGTCCAATTTTGCACTCCATGACACACCCCTATGGACGCAACACTTGCTCATCCTCCGTCGCTTCATGAACCCCACCATCCATGTCCTCTGGATCTCGATATGAACTGAGATCAAGCGAGAGTGCCCAGAGGACCAGGGTGGTCCAGAATCCAAGGTCAAGGATAAAGCCTCAAATTTATTCCACTGAAGCCATTCCACTTAACCACAAAACGAATTATAGGAGATTAGGGCTTTCTATACTACTGCCCATTCTCAGGTCTATTGAACAATTAAAACGTGATTTAACGTTTGTGGCAGGCGTAATCTTGCCTGTGTAAATCTTGCTTTCTGTTCCTGGCTCTTTGCCATACTTTTATAACCAGGAGAAATTTGTAATTCCTTCTACAAAATGTCCTACGTATCGGAAATTTGCGGGCAATTAGATCTAGCTACCGCATGCTTGTATTGCTAAATGACGTCAAGCGCAATGGACCATCTGAAGATACCCTGATTATCAAATCCCAAAACTTTTCTTGCCAACACCAAGTTTTACACGATGAAAGATGGAAATGTTAAACAAGTCATCTGAAGATAACTAAAAAAATTATTGATACCGCACACAGTGGCTAGCAATATGGCCACGAAGAACATTGAACAAACAAGTGAATACACGAATACAAGTACGATATAGAAGATTAATTTTGATAATACATGGCCAATCTAGGTAAACCAAGATGGTATTCAGGGAAATATCATCTAGCTATGAAACTTCGTGAGAAATGTTCGCTAATATTCTCCGAGATCCCATAATAAGCCAATCACGACAAGTTCTGTCTTTTCACTTTGAGAATGATTGACGTTTAGTTCACAGATATTAACATCTTCGCACGGCACGATCGTTTGATATTTTCTACCGCCCAGCAAAGCCAGATTTTCAACGGGAGTAAATTATTTGATGTTCGCGCGCACTGTTTGGAAATGATGCCATATTTGGATACTGTACGTTTCCCCGATAATGCAGGAGTCAAGTGAACCCCCCCCCCCCAACCTCGGGGTTTAGTGGGGACTAAAAATGAGAGTTGTTAAAATGCTTCAATGCCCTACCCCCTGGGGCAAAACATTGAAGTGAATCCCCGCATAAACCTCAACCACATACAATTTATGTCCCATCCCTTGGTAGAAGAAGTCTTAACTGAATCCCAAGATAAACAGGACTGAAAATGTGTGAAAGCCCCACTCCCTGGGGCGTAAACATGTTGTGAATCCCCAGGTAATCCCCCACTAAACCGGACCCTTGCCCGAGGTTGGGGAGGGGGGGGGGGGGATTTCATTTGACTCCAGCATAATGTTTAACGTGTTGGTCCACGTCCTACCGTGTGTAATTACTGTGGGCGTAGTTTTGAAATTGTTTCACCAAGGCGATGAAAATCTTATTTTTTATCATAATTTGGCCTGGAAAAGGGGTGCCGAAATGTCGTTCCCATCACTTTGTGCCGAAATGTCCGGTCACATACTATGGCGACCCAGTGGATTGTCAGGGTTGTCGAAATACCCAACGATCCAGTCCGTTTACGCTGTAAGTCCGCATTTTTTACTAGTCGTCGTATAGGGGACTTCCTATTTCTGGATTTCTGGTGTGAAAGTGCCAAAAAAGACAAAAATCCCATTCCAAAAATCATTGATACTATAGACAGTTCTAGGGTAAGTATTTGGGGTACGCGCATATCGTCTTTTGTCAATCATCGATCTGATAATCTAATTCTCATAAGTGTTTGACAACAAATTAGGATAACAACAACATGATGTCGGAAGATGCTGATCTTCCCGCATCGACAACTGATCAAACAGACATGACATATCAGATGCTATAGGCATCACAAATCTTTGATCTTGCCTGTTCAGCTGGTTCGGAAAATGTGGCAGTTGTGATTCTGGTCGGTCATTTGGCCTGTTACCTCCTAGCTAGGGCCTATTGGCGTGTTCATAATTTCATAGTTGAAACTACTTAAAAGTTTCTTCCAGAATAAAGAACTCGACTTACGAACTGAGCACATTTGGCGCAAATTTAAAAGAGTTTGTTTCACAGACAAAATAAAATATATACCGGTACCGTAG
The DNA here is from genome assembly GCA_036873755.1 of Hanleya hanleyi. NCBI lineage: Eukaryota > Metazoa > Mollusca > Polyplacophora > Lepidopleurida > Hanleyidae > Hanleya > Hanleya hanleyi. Next base: position 22,157 of record JAVTVY010028718.1, read on the forward strand.
TTTTGCTTATTTGCATTCATGAGATTTATAATTCTGGACAGGTCAACAACATAAATTTCACTTTCCTATACAGTAACAATTCATAAGCAAAACTACAGCATATATATAGGGGTAGGGAATATTATTGGAGGTTCATTTATTAGCCATTTACGGGTTTCCTTTTTGTTGAAACTGAAGGTGAATTTGGGGGGATTTCAGAGGCATGATTTTCAACCTCGGGAGCACTTCGCACGCTCCAACCTGCATTGAATCTAAAATTTCAACTTTTTGGTCAGTCTTATCACACTATCGAACCACCAGTAAAACGCATAAATGGTTCTGTTGTGTCTTTTGTTGATTTTTATCCCATTTTGAGATGTCTGGGTACTTTTGTTAGGAAATTCAGCTTGTTTTGAAAAATTCAACAAATCACCATGTTGTAGCCCCATTAAAGCAGGGAAGTGAATGTCCTTTACTCCTAAAAGAGTGAAAATACCTTCTATTTTTCTCTGTCAAGGTAGTGAATATGATTTAATGTCACTTTCAACTACATTTCAGTCATATTACAATGTTGGGTCCTATTCCTTTTCACACCCAGGAACCACATGCGTGGAGTCCTATTCCTTTTCACACCCAGGAACCCCACGGGGGCCTCAGTTTGTCACCTCTCACGACAGGCTGTCTGAGAAGCTGAGGCCTATTCTTCCCATGCCCTGCGGTGTGCACCATGATATCCCAGGTCAATTCCCGGAAGCCTCACAGGGCGTATGAGGATCAAAGAACCAGCCTTTGTTCTTAGCCTCATAACTACCTATTGAATCAACGATCATTGCATATAAAACTTGTTATGGTTCTGGTCGATCTTCATAATATGTTTACAGTAAGAAATATTTATATAAGGTGTTTTTATCTTAGAATCACTGATTTTGCACAGATATACTAGCATGACTAGTTCATATGTTCACGGTCTTGTTATTCAAGAATCATCAGACCCAGTGCCTTACATTTATGCTATGTACTTTATGTCAATTGGAGAATTCTCCCAAATCGTACCTTATGGAGCCCAAATTCTTGATAAATGTTGTTTCAGGCCATTCTAGGAGCATTCCAGGTCCATTTTGCGATGAAAAAGTTGGTGGGCCACAATCATAGTTTTGGTCCGTTTGCATGCTACACATTTGGACAGCATATGGGATAATGTGCAAATTTACCATTTAGATTGAAAATCTTCTCTACCGTTCTCTGTTATGGGCCCGACCGTGATACTCGGTGGTGATCAACTCCACTATCTCTCGATCAGTGTCTCCGCGAAATAGAGTTAAGAAGAGCTCACTATTGCTCACCTAGATTCTCTTGAGGTTACCCTATATTGCAAACCAATGGTGCCTGCAGCTAATGGTCTCTTACTTGGAAGATCTGAATCGTGCGCATTAAAGCTGTCTGGATTGTATGCGACGCCCTCTTAACTATCCCATCTCTGTCCAATCAATGCGAAAGAGGATGAAGGCTTTTTTCAGAGATGCAGCTATGAGCTGAAATGATGGCTAAGACCATATAACGAATCACATTTAGCAAACATGCAAGGGGTTTTGTGTGCACCGGTTAACTGTCTAGCAACAGAGAGATTAGTGTTTGCCTTAGGAAGTCATTGTAGGCGATCAAACTTTTGCAGGGTTTACCATACCGGTACCATAAGTTTACATCACTTTAAATATGGAATGCATCTGCTACTCCCAGTATGCCCAGGGTGTCACCTAAATAAAGTATTGCCCTACTTCATTAACATAACCTCATAAAGTTAGATTCCAAAGCTTTACATCATTGTACACTTCTAGAATGCACCCACAACCACAAGGGTGTTTCCCCACCCCCAAGTTCAATTTTTTTTTTAGTTCCAATTTCCATTTTCAAATTTTTATTTAAAGTTTACTTTTGCAAATTTGAATTGAAATTTATACCCATCTACCCTTGTTGGATGCTGGTTGGTGACATCACATCAGACCACGTGGCCGGACGTCAATACTTGCAACGGTCGGTCTTCTGGAGGCTGGTGACTGATGTCACATATCACAGTCAAGGAAAGATAAGTGATGACGGTTTGCAAATTGAAATTCAGCTTAAATCAAGTGTTCAAAGTAGATATAGATAGACTGATATTCCTATCATTCTCTGCCCTATATAAAATACAAAAAAGGAGAATCTATTCTAAAAACATTCGCATTTCACCTTTAATAAGTTTCAATCCATCCATCGTCACACTTTCAATTCTTTTTACAAAATTCTTTATATATTGTTACATTTACATGTTGTGGCATTAAGTTTCCAATGATTATTACCATACATGTAATCTATAATTTAATAGGTGAATTATCGCATATTATTAAATGCAAGTTAGACATACAACAATTTATTTTTGAATACCATCTGATGCCTCTGCTGGATTTTCCCATATATATTAATATTTTTATCGAACAAAAATGACCTTATTTACCTCCATTTTAGAGAGGCAGTTTTCCCTAACCAGTCAATTGCTCCCACTCCGGCTAGCTCCCCTAAAAGCTGATCGAGGGGAGCGAATAAATGCACCCCACAATTCCAGAGAGAATTTTTTTTTTGGGTCTCCCAACATCGGAAGGGCTAAAGAGGGACTATTTATCGGGGTCTGTCAGAAATAACTTTATGAAATCCTCTTATCGCTGCAAAAACTGTAATCTCATGGCAAATTCTTTTCCTAGACTCTTCCACATTATTACTTGGAATGGTATGCGTGATGGTAGTACAGAAGGAATATTGAAGAGTCTAGTTGGAATAGAACTCGAATCAGGGAATTTCCTTCCAGTTTAGTTAGTTTAGTGAGTCCCAAATACCGGTTGGTAACCGGGTTGTACAACAACAAGTCTTATTGACAGATTTTTTCAGATCTATGTAAATTGTGACTCTCTTTAAGATTATTAAAGAAAGAGAAACAACTTCAAATTTGTGACATTCATGGATACGTACATTGGTGAACAAAGAGTAATCTGCTTTTCTGCCATGCAGAAATCGACGAGTGCAAATTGCTCTCCTTACAGAACTGAGGGTTACGATTTATTGCTCCCCTTCAATTTTCAGTGATAATGCACCACCTAAAGGGTTCCCACTTAGATCAGGCCAAGGTGGCACTTTTGCGTGAAATCTGCCATTTATTAACCTACACTGGCTACAGTACTAATACACATTTGGTTCATGTCTGACTGTCTTGTTTAAAGAGATAAAAGCGTCATTTAAAAAATATTCAGCAAATAACATATTTCGATAAAAGTTATTCAGTAGTTGAGAGCAACTATGGTGAACGTGTTTCTGTGACCTCATTATTTAATATCACGGGCATTGAAATCACACTTCTGACATTGTCTGAAAAACGTAACAGCACCTGCACTTGGCTCCAGTGCCTGAGATGACGTCACAAAACGCGCACTGGCATTCCGAGCGTTATGCTTTGCAACGTCATACTCGATCTTAGAACTTTTATCGCACTGTGACGGCTTCTGACGTGACGTCATGGATACCTGATCACGTTATCCGACGTCATCTCAGTCATTTCCCATTTTCATGTTGTTCACTAGACCGAATTGAAGAATCTGACAATATTGATCCCTATATGAAATACGAGATTCAATACTTGAAAATCTTTTGGCAAATGTTGCAAGTGATCATGCTCTTCAGTTTACCCGAACAACTAAAATCACGCTACTACCTCTTTAAATTAGCATGATGATGTTTCAATTTTTTCCTTTCATATTCTTGCAGGTGACTGGAGGAGGGAACATGTATAGTCTATAGACTTCATAATGTGAGATTTCTGTGTTGGAGATTCAGCAGTGTGAAGGCAGCATCCTAGCTCGGTCAACAAAATACGAGCAAACAATTTGCCAAACTCGAAAACATAGTCACCAGCCCCTAAAACTGGTCCAGATGTTGAAGTTTGGACAGGACAACGCAGTCTAATATTGTGGGCATCATTCTGTGGTCTCGTAGTGCTTCGAAGTCACATGACCAAGGTCAACACAGCTTATCCATTTCCGTGATTCTGTCTTACTCATGTTAGCGTGTGCAGATGACGACGATGGAATACGTTGCCGTAGCCTGAGGGAGTTTTTGACAGTTTTGGCGTTGGTTCCAAAGAATGACGAACCGTCCTCTAAAATCTACTAGTCGTTATCCAGTTGACCTTGGTATGTATACGTGATGCATTGCAGTGACACCATGATACTTACTTCCGCGTTGAATCAAGGGAAGTATCTTTGTCAGTTTTACGACGTAGGGTGTATGGAAGGTTAGGGACGGGGGGTGCGGTCAGATTTGTTGTGCTGTGGTACAGCTGCTTGCATCGCAATTTATCAATACATCATGTATTCCAAATGGAATGGTATGGTGTGCCGAGTTGGAACTCCTAGGGACTCTGACATGTCTGAGTCTCTGACATACTTTTTGGAACTCTGCAGAGAAAGGATGGCTTATAGCATGTTGAATAGCACAGGGCAATCTGATTAAAACTCAGACTTACTAACCGCTCCTCTATCAGACATGTCGCTAATTAAGATCTGGGACAGTCTGTATCTTAAATCTGTCGCGCTTGTCAGACTTTCTACCAATCACAATCCAACTCCAACGGGTGAATAGGTGCTTATCCGATTACTTCTGTAGTGAATGAGTCGCAGAAAAAATCCAACCCAGGCGGCTGACAAAGTTCTTGCTCTCAATGAGCAATCACTGAAGATTATCATTTAATCAGATAGGCACCTATTCGCCCGTCGAAGTTGGACTGTGATTGGTCGCCAGTCTGACAGGCGCGACAGATTTAAGATACAGACTGTCCCAGATCTTAATTAGCGACATGACCGATAGAGGAGCGGTTATTAAAGGAGTACTTACTTTATTTTATATAGGTTCCTATTACAAAGGTTAGACTCTTAAATAAATGTAATCAACTGTTTTACTGTCGTTGAGGGTGATAACCTACTATTTTTATTCAAATTTGTGAAGCCATGTTTCCGCTTTGAGGTCGACATGGGCGCCGCCATGTTGCCTGTGGGATGACGTTACTGATGACGTCAGGATTCAGGACAACGTCCCGGCTAACGCTTGCCCAGGGACGTTCCAACTACGGACATTTGAATTACTCTGTGCCCGAGTTTTAATTCGAGGAAAAAACTGGCGCGACAAATCACGCGGGTGTAATTCACAAAAGGAGAGTGGTTTAGGTTATCTCCACCAACTGAAGAATTTCTTCCCCAAGTTTTTCAACTGAAACTTGCTAGATTCAATTTGAACAAAATTTGAAGCTAAACGAGAACACTAAAAGAGCGTCCTCTGCAATTGTCCAGTGATTCCAGTTGAACGATGATACTTCTAAGTTCGTAAACATTTTCATGATTACACTTGAATTACTAAAATCAACTAGAACGTCAGTGGATTTACTGGGTTTCTTCTCGTGCGAATTATCGGCATTACCAACACGATCAACCTTAAATCTCCATGACGTTATGATGTTTTTAGATGAGTATATACTCACTTCCGCTCACCTAAAAACGTCACACAGTGGTACAATGGCGGCGCCCAGTGCACGCCGTAGCGAGCAACAAAATATTCAATATTTCTTTTATTTCGCATTCTATCAACATAAATTTTATATAATAAGGTTTGGAATGCGATTGCCGATAAATATAGTCACACTCATAAATAAGGTAAGTGCTCCTTTAAGTCTGAGTTTTAATCAGATTGAGCACAGGGAGAATGGTATACATGTATCTGTACCGTTCTAATTGGAACTCCTCTCCATGCTGATCAGAACACTACATTGAGCATGATGTATCCCATTTGGATAACCAGCACATACCATTAGTATCGGGGAAATCATGCCCCAAGGGCGTCGGAAACAGTACGACCGGTACAGCCATGGTCGTACCACTTTTTCGCAAACAAACAAAAACAAAATATGAAAGAAAGAAAAAAGGGGAAGAAAGAAAGAGACACAAAAAAATAAAATAGAATAAAAATAGTGAATTCCACTACCCTTTTCCTAACAAAATACCATTCATCCAGGCATCCTATGATTAATGTAAATTTAAAGCACAAAAAATTGTTATAAAATTCTTGACACATGAAATAACAATATTGTACTTGTAGCAACATTTAATCTGAGCTAGGCCTGTAGATGTGTTTCTCTCTCTCTTTTTTTTTCTGTTGCTGTGTGGGGTTCCTGGGGATTGACCTGGGATGTTGTTGTGCACACTCTAGGTCATGGTAAGAATAGGCCTCCACCCCTCGGAGAGCTTTTCGTAAGAGGCGAATAACTGGGGTACCCATGGGATTCCTGGGTGTGAAAAAGAATAGGACCCTACCTGTGTGGTTTGCGGGTGTAAAATGGATTTGGAACCAAACATTGTGATATGACCATGATGACTGAAATAGTGTTGAAAGCGACGTTAAATCATATTCACGCACTCACTCTCTTTTGTCGTCCTCAGTGATTGGAAGTTGGAAGCACCCCAAGTGATCAAGGTGCATACCTGCATATACCATTAATCATGCCATCATGTATTCATGCCTCAAATGTTGGAACTTTTTGAAAGTTCAAACTTTTCTCGCCTCACTACCGTTCCCATCTGGTCATTCGTGATGGGAATACCGCCTTTCATACGCACTGTCAATTTCTGACAGCGAAAAAACAAAAGTTTTTACCGCAATTTTCCAAAACTGGATGTGCATCAATCTCAGTAAACTCAGATATAATATCACAGAATATTATATCGGAATTCAGCCCTACATAGATCCCATGCAAATTTGAAACTACATTTGTTAGCCAATCAGGTGGCTAGCTTGGTGAAACAGTTTCAGAATCACGCCCACAGTCATTACACACGCTACCACGTGGACTAATATATAAACATTATCGAGAAACGGTATCCAAATATGGCATGATTTTCAGACAGCGTGCGTGGTGAACCATAAAGATCAAAGAGTTTACTCCCGCCGAAAAGTCTGGCTTTGTTAGGGGGTAGAAAATATCAAGAGATTGTGCCGTCCGAAGATCTAAACGTCAATCACTGTCAGAGAGAAACGGCAGAAATTGTCGTGATTGGCATATTATGGGATCTCGTAGAATATTGGCGAACATTTCGCACGAAGTTTTCGTTATAGAGTTACGTCTAGATGGTATTCCCATGATTTACCATCTTGGTTTACCCAGATTACTAATTGCTTTTGTCAACAATATTGGAGACGTTGTTCATTCATATTTCAGAAATGGCACCTCTGGGAGAAGCTCACGAAGAGTTGGAGACCGATGCAGTCCCTTGTAGTCCAGGAATAGCAGCTGGTGGTAAGTTCTGGCTTACGATGAAGAAATCTGGATCGCTCACAATATTTAATCCCTGGCCTCGAATAAATCAATCACAGGAAGTGAAATTTCCCACCATAAAATCTGGGGATCACGGTGATCAAAGTTATTAGTTATTTCAGTGATTATAAAGGGTGATCAAATTTATTATATCCACCGAATGAATTTTGCCCCCCAACTTGAAGGTGATTGAATTTTTATAGGGGGATTGAAATATTAGAGGGATTACGGTATTAACATTCAAACAACTCCAGAGTTTCCCCCAAATTTTGGTCACTCTGGGGATGATAGGGAGATCGAATTATTAGAGCTTTTTATCCCTCGGCCATTTTGGCCTCGGGGTATTGTCGTCACCATGTACGTACGTCCGTCCGTCGTTCCATTACCACATTTTATGCAAAACTGCTTGAGATACAACCACTAAATTTGGAACACTTATTTATCTAATGCCAAGTCAGATCCCAAGAAACTCAAAGTATACAAACCTTAAGCTTGAATCAAGCATTGGAAAGTGCATACAAAGTTTGAAATATATGTATTTAGGTCGTGTGATATCACTGGACCTAGATATGATTCTAACAGACCACCATAGAATACCATGCTTTATTTGTAGTTTACTCTGTGTAATAAAATCTTAAAAAATTACAATAAATATTTTCCCACACTGTTTGCAATGGACTTTCATTTGATGGAAACTTTACTTGAGGGTTTACGATCACTTTAAACATCAGAAAACTACCAAGTTTGGAACATACAATGTAGTACAAACCTGTCTTACACTCCTTTATTTCCTATATTTTCCTATATTTCATTCAAAAGTAGTTTTTTTTGACAAAAGCAAGTTTTGGTTTCACTTTACACCAAATCATTTGATTACTTCTATACACATAAAATTAGAGAGATATTCATTTAACATGTGTTATTTCTTAAAGAGGTAGTGTAGCGTCATTTAAAAAATATTTAGCAGATAACAATGTTACATGTGTACATATTTTGATAAACGTTCTTTAGTAGTTGAGATCAACTACAGTAAACGTTTATCTGGGACCTCACTTTTTAAAATCACGGGCATTGAAATCACACTTGTGACGTTCTCTGAAAACATGGGAGCACCTACACTTGGCTCCACCGCCTGAGATGACGTCCCAAATCATGCATCAGCATTCTGTGCCTGACGCTTTGTGACGTCATACAATATCTTAGAACTTTTATTTCACTATGACGGCTTCTAATGTGACGTCATGGACGCCTGGTCACATTATCCGACACCGTGTCCGTCAGTTCCCATTTTCAACTTGTTCGTTAGAATGAATTGAAGAATGTAGCAGTATTGACCCCAATACGAAATACAAGACTTCGCAACTTGAAACGACGTAGATAAATGTTGCAGGTGGTCATGATGTTCAGTGTACCCGAACAATTGAAATCACGTTACTACCCCTTTAAGCTTTAGGTATCAATTTTGTGTGATGCTGAATTACTTGTTTCTCTGTTCCAGGTGATATTAGAGACAATCCAAGAGGCAGCCATCACAGCGACCTTGCTGAAAGCCTTCCGCATTTCCTGCAACAGGCTATTGACAGAGCAGACCCTGAGTGTGCAACCACGAGATCAGGTAATTCTAGTAGTTGTTTGCTTTGGAAATTGTAATTAAGTGTTCCTGCAAGAGGCTATTGGCATGAAGATTTTTGATGTGGCAGGAAGCAAAAATGGATGGATCTAAATAGTGGGAAGATACTGAATACTCGAGTTTTGAAATGATGAAAACAGTGGAACTCTCCATGTAGGAAGGGACAAATAGCTGTCTCACATGACCTACGGTAGGGCCAGACTGCCCCGGAAGTGATGAAAACACATTTAGTTTGATAAATTAAAGGTGAAATGCAAAGGTTTTAAAATCCTCCGTTCTATATTTAATATAGGTCGAATAATGATAGAAATACCGAAAAATCTACTTCACTTGGATCTGGTCTGCTGGAATCTCCCTAGTATAATCCGTGGCGTGTCTGACTCCTCCTACTTCTCCTCCTCCTACATGTACTCATCTTTACTCACTGCACATCGGGTCGCATAGGTGTGGCGTGGGATAGGGTGGGGCGAGAGACCTGGGGTTTTCGCTACCTGAGATTCCATGGGCCAGGCTTGCACCCTACAGTAGAATGGGTCTTCTGCGCATGCGCGATGAGTAGTGCGCGATGAGTAGTGTAGAAAGGGCACGCGACCTCCCTATCCCTATACCGCATAGGTGTGGCGCGGGATAGGGTGGGGCGAGAGACCTGGGGTTTTCCCTACCTGCGATTACATGGGCCAGGCTTGTACCCTACAGTAGAATGGGTCGACTGCGCATGTGCGATGAGTAGTGCGCGATGAGTAGTGTAGAAAGGGCACGCGATCTCCTTATCCCTATAAACTAACCCATGGGGGTGAATGAACCCATGGGGGTGAATGATCACTCGTCTTTTTAAATATTGGTACCCCTAGCCCAGCTGAATTCAGATTTGCAAAACATCATCGCTTATCTTTTCTTGATTGTGACGTCAGACCAGCAGTCTGGAGACTGAACATTACAAGTATTGATACCAACTTTGGAGCACTTTTCTAAAGATACTAGGAGACAGAATACTTCAAATAAAACCAAACGAAGTAGATAGGCCAGCCCATGAAGAATGTAAGAAGGGAAATATGAAAACCTTTGCATTTCACCTTTAAATTCAATTTATCGGTATCGTGGGCAGCTATGACATAGCGCCGTTCTCGATATAAATTTTAAATGATATATTGGCTCTCTTTGACGATGCGTGACCTGCTGTATCTCTTGGCATATTTTCTGGTTCATACTTTTTTTATACGCCCGCCAAAAGGCGGACGTATTATGTGATGGCGGTTTCCGTCCGTGTGTCCGTCTGTCCATCGTGTCCGGTCTATATCTGGGACAGTTTTCTATCTACAGTTCTAATTTTTGGTGAGTGGATACCCTATGGGGAGACGATGTGTCGCATACCAAAATGAAGGTCAAGGTCAGAGGTTAAAGGTCACTGGCCTAAAAAACAGGAAATCACTGTTCGTGTCCGGTCTATATCTGTGAATGTTTTCTATCCACAGTTGCAATTTTTTGTGAGTGGATACACTAGGTGGAGACGATGTGTCGCGTACCAAAATTGAGGTCGCGGTCAGAGGTCAAAGGTCACTGTTGCCTAAAATCAGGAAATCATTGATCGTTGACAGTTTTCTATCTACAGTTCTAATTTTTGGTGAGTGTATGCCCTAGGGGGGAACGATATGTTGCATATCATATGTAGGTCGAGGTCAGAGGTCAAAGGTCAGTGTGAACGAAAAATCAGGAAATTATTAAAAATAACATTTCTTTATATCACTAGATACATCAGGGGGACACGATGTGTCACAAATCAAAATGTAGGTCAAGGTCAAAGGTCAAGGTCACTGTGACCCCAAAATCGTGAAATGGTTAAAAATCATGATTTTTTGTGTCCATTGAGAAATTACGGGAGTCGTTTTGTCATGTACCAAAATTTAGATCCAGGTCAATAGTCAAGGTCACTGTGACCCCAGAATCAAGGTCAAAGGTCAGTGTGACCTAAAAATCAGGAAATCATCAAAAAATTACTATTTTTTGTGAGTGGATTCAATAGGGGAAATGAAGTGTCGCATACCAAATATTAGGTCAAGGGTCAAAATCGTGAAATTGTTAAAAATCATGATCTTTTGTGTCCATTGAGAAATTACGGGGAGATGGTTTGTCATGTACCAAAATTTAGGTCAAGGTCAATAGTCAAGGTCACTATGACTACGTAATCAAGAAATCTTTAAAAATTATTTTTTTGTGTCAGCAGATACATTAGGGGGACAATGATGTGTCATGTACCAAAATGTAGATCAAGGCCGAGCGTCGGGTCACTGTGACCCCCAAAATCATGAAATTCATAAAAATCATGGTTTTTTGGTGTCCACTGATACATTGACAGAAGACGATGTGTCGTTTACCAAAATTTAGGTCAAGGTCAAGTTCACTGTGACCCCAAAATCAAGAAATCATTAAAAGTCGCATTTTCATATGCCTGTCAAAGACGAGGTTGTGTAATGCGATGTTGGGATCTGTCGATTCATCCATTAACATTTGTTGTCCATGTGATATGTCTAGTTTCAAGGTATGGATTGGTACTAAACTTTGAGTGTACCTTACTCGCATGGCAAAGAGGAGCCATACATTTTGAGATCAATTTGTCAAAGTTCAAGGTCACAGTCTCCCCAAAACTGAATCAGTTTTAGCTGACTATATGTATTAGGTTGGAATATTCAGAGTTCTCTCCCCCACATGTATATGGCAGTTATCCTGTGGAGTTGTCTCCCATGTTTGAAACAGCTGCATTTAGTTAAACTGTTGTGAAATAAAAACCATAATTTACTAATTTATGAATTTCATACCTGTTTATTAACTCAAGAACAAAGGCTTACTTCATCACTTTCTTCTTCATTCATGAAAAATTACCTCGACTGAAAGGAATCCATTTGCAGGAAAACTACTATTTTCTTGTGCTTGACTATTGTTGATTTCAGTGTGGGATATGTGAGCTCTCGGCTCTTGCTTTAAGGTCAACTAGTTAACAAGAGTTGAGCTCATTTTAGTTTATCATTCAATAGAAGATGTGATATATGTTACATTCTCAGAAGCACAAAATTGTAGACCTTTCTCTGGATTGCTAGTTATCAATTGGAATCAAGGCTATTAAACAACATTGAAATTTGGACCAATGTAATTCCAGATATACGGGCGTATTATATTGAAGCCCCTTGGGCTCTTGTTATTCCTGCATATGATTATACTTTGGGGGATATTTTGACTGGTGTATTTATGCATCAATTAAACTTACCATTTTGAGAATGGACCATTATGCTTACGATTATCCCTCTAATAATTCAATCACAGGAAGTGAAATTTCCCACCATAAAATCTTGGAGTGATCAAATTTATTGGAACAGGAAGTTGAGAAAACAGTTCAAAATCATGCATATAATACATTACAACTATTTCTGCATTATTTCAATGGTACATGTATTAGAGGGCGATCACATTTATTAAAATCAGCCCCGTGGGGCTTCCGGGGATTGACCTGGGATGTCGTTGTGCACAACGCAGGTCATGGCGAGAATAGGCCTCAGCTCCTCAGACAGCATGTCGTAAGAGGCGAATAACTGAGGCACCCGTGGGCTTCCTGGGTGTGAAAAGGAATAGAACCCCACCCGTGTGGTTCCCGCGTGTGAAAAGGAATAGGACCCAATGTCGTGATATGACTGAAATATAGTTGAATGTGACGTTAAATCATACTCACTCACTTATTAAAACACCAGTTAAGTTTTTGTCCCAAAAATTGGAGGTGATTGAATTTTGTTAGGGGGATTGAATATAGAGGGATCAACGTACATTAATGATGATTTTAGCGACTTTAGTTGAAAGAAAGTGCCACTTATCACCTGTCGGAATATTCCCTATTGTACATCTAGAAACATTCGCAGGAATGGAAAAATATGAACCAGAAGATTATGCCAGGAGCCACAGAGCAGGTCATGCATCAACTGGTGTGAAGAGTCAAATCTATTGTTCAAAATTTATATGGGGAAAGATTCATTATTGATATGTCTTACACCTGTGTCCTTTTCCCGTACAGGTGGCGATGATTGTGATGACAACTTTGAAGAGGACCTTCGTAAGCAGTTACCTCACTCTCTCCAACGACTGGCTGGAGACGATGTACAAGATGCGGACAGTATTGCCAGTGGGAAAGGCTCCGCTGGCCCTCACGCTCAAGAATCTTCACTTCAGTCTAGCTCAAAAAGTACTGTTAGTTCCTCGGAGCCTTCCAGTGAATCAAGTGATTCGTCAAAACACAGCACAGTCGAGGAAGCGAGTGCCACGATTCCAGACAGTGAACTGCCGCCATTTTCACGGGAGCTATCGTTTGAATATTATGATATTTTGTTGTTATACAGCCGAGATGAGTGGAAGGAAGCTATGGTTGTCAAAGATCATCTGGAAAGCTCCAAGCTCTGGCTCAAATCAGGGAAGCCAATCAAGGTTCTCATGTATGACGACCTTTTGAACACTTTTTCACGAAAAATTGACTGTCTCGAAAAGGGGATGGAACATTGCACATACATCTTTCTGTACCTCACAAAAAAGTTCTGCGAATGTGATTTTAGTCGCTTTTGTAGTGAGACATGCCTCATGGCATCTATAGAAGACAATAACAAGCGTTGGACCGTGGTCCCAATTTATACTCAGCACAGAAGGAAAGCCAGCTTTAAAGTCCCGATCGGTTTGCTGTCTTTGAAAGGAATCACGTACCATTCGCAGGACGAATTCTACTTCATGAATTTGAAGAAGCTGGTGGAAGAGCGAATGTGTATACGCCAAGAGCGAGAGAAAAAATGGGAGGAGAGGAAAGAAGAATGGAAGGAACAAACCCGATTTGAGATGCTCAAAGATAGAGGACGAAAACAGATTGAAAAGAAGCAAAAGGAAGCCAGGCGAAAGCAAGAAATGGACAGTTTAGAGCAGGAAAACACAGGAGAGTACAGTAATCCAGTACTTCATTACAAAGATCTTTCGACAAACACTGATCCTTCAGGTCCTTGTAAACCTGACCAGCTCAATAAATCACACTCGGCGAGTAGTGTGCTGTATTCGAGGACTCCAGCGTCCAATCCTGTCGAACCAAACTACCATCCAAGCCAGATGGCTGCACAACAAGCCCCCGGAAATTTTCCGTATTGGTCACCGCCATTCCAGCCGCAACAAGGTTATCCCGGGGGTTATCCTTACCCCCCATCCTGTCTGTTCCCAGGACCGAGTGGTACAGTGCCACACAGCGCTTCAGTTCCAGTAATGTTTCCATATACCCCATATCAACAACAACAACAACAACATTATCCAGCTAACATGTATATGTACCCTCACCAATTTCACACACACGGTTCTATGCCAATGTGGCCAAGTAATCCCCCCTACCTGGCTGGAAACCAAGCAGGCAATCAAGAACAATATATGAGCCAGTCAGTGACCAGTAGCCATGGTAACAAGCCGCATTTCAGCCTCGATGGCCAATCTGGTGATCTGAAAGCTATGGACAGTGGTGTCTACTGCAAAGCCTTGTCGGATCGGGACAACAGTGTGAGAATGGAACAGATGCATGCGGAGAAGACTCCCTCCGCCAGTGCCGGCATACCTAGGGAAAACCCACTGCAGGGAGAACTATCCACAGAATCTGCGCACTTCAAGTCTGGTGGGCTCTCGCGAGGAGCTTCAGCAGTGACCCAGGAGCCCAGGAGAAATTTTGACGCATGTGACTATCTGCTACAGAGACCCGGAAGAGACATTGATCTACCAGAAAAGGTCGAGGAAGATGCTCAGACGTATGTAGAGGAAACTGGGGTTAAGCAGTTGACGGACACAACCAGCAGGGTGCATGGCAATATTCTCGGTCAATCATTGCCGAAGATTAACCTTTCGGTGGACACGGGGTACGAATCACGGAATCAGACGGCCAGCAAGACTACCTGCCCTTCCTCGTCAGTGATTACTTCAGAATCTAGTCATGCAGTCCTCAAGCCAGAGCATTTAACATCCAGCCAGCGCGGAAGGGAAACTTCTGCCCAGTCACTGCTGGGGCGAGGTGATCTTGGGAATTCGGATTCCCTGGAGGGAGGAGCTAAGGTTATCATCCACCATCACCACTACCATGAAGCAAAAACCGAACCCGCCGAGGAATCGAAAAAGGTGTTTATATTCAACGACTGCACAGATGTACGTATCGGCGATAGTCATAGTGTGCTGACAATGGAGACCACGTCTGCAGACATGGATGAGGGAGGGTTGGAATCCCGGCATGATAAGGGGTCGATCTCGGACAATAGCGGGTCACCTACCAAAGCTGATCACAGGTGAGTACGCTAACGAGTATTCCTCAACCATGGGTTAGTTTTCCAGGACAGAGTTCCCTGACCAGGCAACCTGTTCAAGGGAAATTGACAAAAGGACTTGCTTGTCCATGGGAATCTGGGAACCCGATTCCCATCGGCACTGAGGACTGAAACATAATTCATGGGAATCCTGAAGGATTACATCTACTGTCTGCCCCAGATAATATATCCGAGACGTCTTGTCTGATTTACCAAGAAATAAAGATGGTTATACTTTGAAACTTTACACGTCTGGTCAAACGTGAATTGACCATTTTTTCTGCCAAGTATGGTCGTCTGAGAATAAGAATAACTGATCAGGGGAAAGATTTTTTTTTTTACGTCTCAAATGCCTGGGTTGAAATCAGCGCCATTGTGGGTCAGTCCATTGCCGGTGAAAGGTCTTAGGGGTGATTGGAAATTAAAGGGAGACTATCCGAGTCAAATTGTATATGCCTTGATGTGTACTAGACATCCTTTCGTCCCTCCATTGCTTTGGACTCGTCCAAGCAACATAGCGCACGTCGCTAGATTAACCCGGGAAGCGCCCATATCAAAAACAATTTCTCCTTCTGACAAATTGGTCAATTCATGTTTGACCAGACGAGTAAGTTTCAGATTATAGCCATCTTTATATTTTGATAAATCAGACGAGACGTCTCGAATATATTATCTGGGACAGACAGTAGGTTCTCCAAATTCGTACAACATATGCAACTGGTGATGAATTATAATTCTTTCTAATTTGACCGATCTTGACCTATTTTATCAAGGTCAAATTCTAGTTATTACAATATCTCAAGATTTCACAGCTAGGCTCTGGAAATTCACACTACAGTACATGGGATCTTTTGAAGCCCATTAGGCTCTTGTTGAAACATTTTGGGGAGTTGGGGCGGGGATGGAGAGCGGGGGGGGGGTGGGGGAGAGGAAGGCAGATTTGAAAACATTTGGTCACACTTCCTGTTCACTTGCTACAACAAATTCCATATCTTACAACATACAAGCTATACGATGTTAAACCTTAATTCTCTCTCTCTCTCTTCAGGAATATCTAGATGGTGGGTTTAGTTAAACGTACACGTATATAGATTTGGTACATAGGTATGGTTACTAGAGGGCCAGTGATTGAGTCAGGGTTTAACGTGCCGTTCAGCGCTTTTTCGGCCATATAGCGACAATATAACTACGATATAATTAGCTGGACATGCGTGACTATCCATGTACAGCCGTCATGTAGAGGAAATTAACCTTCTCATGGAAACAGACCTGGTACAAAACTCATGCTGCTCACCCACTTGAGGGCGTTACACATGCTTAGTTTTGGAGTACTAAAATATGATTTAATCATCTCTTGGCACAGGTTTCCTGGAGAAGTCGATTCAAATATCTGTGACAGCTTGAAAATCCAGGCATCACAACAGAAATATGAAGCGGAAGGAGGATATGAAGTTAGACAGAAAGAGTCTACTGGCCAAGTCGTTCCCATGCAAACCGAAGTGGCTCCATTGTCAGAGGAGGAAAGGGAGGCAACATTTGCCAAATTATCCTACGACGACGATCAGGATGAAGGGATTGAAGGAGTGCACGGTTCAACTGTGAAACTTGAGGGTAGTTTGTCTGCTGGAAAAAGTAAGTCCACAAATTCGCAAGAATGTAGTCTCAGTTTGCTTCCTCACAGTCCGGTTACTGAGTCAGACCGAATGATTACGGGCATGAACACTTCACCCACGCATCAGGGTGAACAATGCGAGCTGAACAATAACCAGTTTTCAGAGGAGTCTGTTCATAGTCATCCTCACGTTACCGAGGGAAGAGCAGTGGACACTAATGAAACCGATGTGACTTTAAGTACATTTTCAGTGCCTGTCCTCTGTCAGGCAGGGAGCAGCTCATGTGTGAAACCTGCAACAAATCCGGAACAAATTCCAAGTTCTGAGTTTGGGACAGATATACCCGTGACATCTCGGGACATCACAAATCTGCCCACCAAACCTGTAATTGCAGAACTTAAGACGGATATACCCACACGTTGTGATATTGAGACAAATATCCCCAATGCGGAGATGGATATTGCGCAGGGGAGTCATTCTAGTTTGGATTCCCAACCTCAATCTGGGGAGTACCTCGATAGTGGGCGACAGGGAAGCTCCTGGAACGAGAGTAGTTTTGAGGGTACTTCAGTCGACCCACCACAGGAAAGTAGCAGAGGAAGAAATCCTTTCAAAAGGCGGTCTAAGAAAGAAGGACATAATGAATCCAACAAAAATTGTGTTATATCGTGATATTATACAATAGCGTGTGTATCTGATAGATATCTCGGTTTCTCATTCAATGTGCAATCGTTAGCATGGTTACAGCACATTTAGTCATTGATAAGAGCTTTAAAAAGAATGTCGATCACGAGAGAGCGTCTCATGTTTTCAAAAAAGTTGAAAAGTTTTGAACCCAGAATGCAATGTAGTCTAGATTTGATATATATAGTGCAACCTGACTATAACACTGTTGTTGGGAGACCAAATTTGAACCGCCTAAAAGATTTTCAGCCTTATAAAAGCATTAAAATAACAGGTACGTATTCTTTAATTTTGGGGACACCATACCACCCACCTTATATCAGAATCAATGCTATAGTGAGGTACCTTATGGTGAGGTTACCCTGTATGTATGATATAGGCTCAAATATGATGGAAAAGAGCACAGATCTGGACTTCGCAGAATTTGAATGTCGGCTAATTATGGAAGTATTTTCAGGCAGGGTGACATTCAATCTCCTTAAGCTCAGCTATATAGTCTCACGGAATATTATTTCTGACACCAGGGTTATCTAAATCCCATGCGAATTTCAAATACATTTGTTGTCCAATCAGGTGACTAGCTGGGAGAACTTAAAGGTTATACCAAATGACTCTATACTGCTTTGCATTAAAACATACCTGGTAGTGTTCCAAACAACAAATTAGTATTTTTTTCTTGAATAATGTCGTCGAAGTGGGTTTTAGCACACGAATAGCACACATGTGGGAGAAAACGTATTGGAGCCATGACCTCCGGTGCATGACGTCACAACCTGATTACGATTGCGCTGTAAACGTCATAGTCTATGACGTCGGGCGTTGTTACAAAAGATTTACCCAACTGTGGGAGTTCTAGCGTGATGTCGCTGACTTTTTGACGTCACAACAGGCATTTGGCCGAGATCGTAATCAGGTTGTGACGTCACAGGTCAAGCGATCACAGCTTTTGCCGTTTTGAAAGGGGCGTGAAATTGTCGCACTTTACTGCTGCTATTTCCAACCTTGGGCAGTTTGAAAACATACAAAAATGTAAAACAAGTCTATATAATCACCTCTACAACAATTTAGCACAAAAAAATAGCAGATTTTGAGACCATTTTGTATAACCTTTAACAAATGATGCTCCTTATAATTACACACAAGGCATAAGTTTGGATTGGTAGGATGGCAGAGAATATCAAAAGATTGTCTCGAGTAAATATCTCTATAGCTGATAAATATCCCTATAGATACCTAATGCCAATCAGTGTCAAACCGAAAAGATGGAATTTGTTGGTATTGACTTATTATAATCTTTCAGAGAATACTGGCAAACAGATCACACAAAGTTTTCATAGCATTACGTACCAGTACTACTGCATGCTATTTCCCTGATGTACCATCTTGGTTTACCTAGATTTGGTTAGATGTCTTGGTGTTATCGAAGTTGCTGTAGTTAAATCCCGCATACTTACAGGCTTTTGGGCGGAATTTTTGGCTAGTCACTATTTTCAGGCGCTCTTTCAGCTGGATTTCTTTTATAACAGCGAGTCTCCGTTCCATATATTTTTCAAGGTTTCGCTGCAAAGAGGGATTCCTATTTCCATCTCCACCACATTGACTGTATTGGAATGTGGGTAGGCCTACATTTCTCCCCACTAAAAGAGGAGAGATGTAGCTTCAAATCATTTAGAAGGCCGACAACGACCAGAAAATGTAGTATCAAGGTGGCATCATCCAGTTTCGTGATCAGCGCATTGAAAAGATATAGAAACCATCAAAAAACATTAGGTGGACTGTATTTCCAGGTCTATAGTGCAAAATATTCCCCGACTGATGAATAGGTCAACCAAGTGTCAAATCACATACCTTACATACTTGGGAAGGGGCGCATAATGTTTTCAACAGGTACTCCTTTCTGGGGACAATTCTCTTGCACCAGTTCTATTTCCTCGATTTCTTTTCGAAGTTGGGCAGACGCACATGCGCACACTAACCTGAAGACACCGCTAATTTTGTGGTGCATGGACATTAGTTAGCGAAGAAAGTAACATCAATGATAGTCATGTGGGTTTGCATCTCCGCACCACAACAACATTCGAAAGTTGAAAAGGACTCGAGGGGGAAACAGAACAGGTGCGAGAGAGAGAAGACCCCAGAAAGGAGTATCTGTTGAGATGTTTGTGGAATGCAACACACACGCATTCCCCAAGTATTTAAAGTATGTTATTTGACACTTGGTTTAACGATTCGTCAGCCAAGAAAGATAGCGTGCTACATTTTCTGGTCGATGTCGGCCTCCTAAATGATTTGAAGCCTGATCTCTCCTCCGTTAGTGGTGAGAGAAGTACTAGATCTAGAACTTGGGTCGTCTCATCTGGAAATGGAAAGTTTCAAAGACCCTGACCATGCCGACACTCATAGCTAGCTGAATGCCTAGAAGCTAGCACAGAGACATCCTGTGATGGAACCCCCCAAAATCACCTCTAAACACCTGCAATTATTCAGAAATTCAAATAAGTCATGCCCCTATTGGGTGGTGAGATGCCTTACATGTTCGTTGTATTTCGAAGTCATTCCAAAAATCCTTCCTATGTTACGACTATGTGACACCTAGTTTTCTGTTTGTCAATTTCAGAGTGCTTGGATGAAAGCTGAGAACCAAACATCACTAGAACCATGTACAGTGAAAATAACCTGTCAATAGAGACACCTCAAATGAAACCAGCAAACCTGTTAATGCCGAACTGGATCTGAGGATCTTCGAGATATTCTATTTCAAAATGAGACATCCTAAAATTATATATTATACTATTACTTATACTAACTAAATACTAAAACATCCTAATTTCTTGGTAACATGTGTGCATGTCCATACAAACAAATAACAGGAAGCCTTCATCACTTATGACCAGAAATGGTGTTACAGAACATGTGCCTCTACAGTGCCTGGATTGGTTGATATATACATGTATATACACATGTATTTAATTGAACGTGAAAGGCAAAGGTTTTCATATTTTGCTTTTTATATTCTTCATGGACCATTTTATGATTGAAATATCAACCTAACTACTTCATTTGATTCTGATGATTCAAATTAATCCAAGTGAAGTAGATATACTGGTATTTCTATCATTATTCAACCTATATTAAATGTAAAACGGAGAATTTAAAAACCTTGCGAGACCCCCCTTGGTGAGTAACGCCCTTATTTTGGATATCTCCTGGTTTCGGAGATGAGACATCCGGTTGCAATACCCTAGTTACAAACCTGATTTTCATGTAGATACATGTGAAAACTGAGACAAGTCTGTGGTACGAGCAGGTCAGTCGCTGTGCACTCTAGCATGTCTAACAGGAGTCGGTGACGCAAGAGTGTGACAGTCCCAATTAGTGATCTTCATGGCATGGTCCCTCTATGTATGTTAATCACAGCCGCTGATTGTGTTCGGACTTCCTAGTCATAGTCTTTTGCAGCTAAAATTTCTGTGCTACAATGTAGCTTAAAGGTGAATGCAAAGGTTTTTTAATTCTCCGTTTTACGTTTAATCTAGGTTGAATAATGATTATATACCAGTATATCTACTTCACTTTGATTAATTTGTATCATCTTGTCTTTTTAAGATATCTTTTTTCAGATTTGCAAAATGTCATCGCTTATCTTTCCTTGATTGTGACGACATGTCAGACCAGCCGGCCGGAGGCTGAACGTTACAAGTATACAAGTAGTGACGACCGGCCAGTTGGTCTGATGTGACGTCACAAACCAGCGTCAACCAAGGGCAGATAAGCGATGCGGATTTCATTGATGAAATCGGCCGGGCTTGAGATACCAACTTTGAGGAAATTTTCAAAAGCTACCAGGAGACAAAATACCCAGTACTTCAAATAAAACCAAATTAAGTAGTTGGGCTAATATTTCCATCATTAAATGACCCATGAAGAATATATCAAGGAAAATATGAAAACCTTGGCAGTTCACCTTTAATACTAGATTTTGTGTCCAAACAGTGGGAATCTCTCGAACCTGATGCATGAATACAGTGTTTATCTTGTAGTCACTGACAATGAACCGGTTTCTAAAGTAGTTCCAGTTTTTATGGCATAATACTGGTGCACATGCCGGTAATTTTTATCACAGTTGTGCGTAAAATAAAACTTGAGCATTTTTATGTTGTATTTGGAAGGCTAGGATGGAGCCTTTCAGTGTCTTGTCAGTATTGTTCGTGTGTATACATGTTGCTATTTATAATCCGTGAACATGTATATTAATATGTACATAGTGTAGAGATGATGGTGACGGAACATGCATACCTGGTGCCTGTAAATGTATTTATTAATAGTACATACCAAATCATTTAGAGATTTGCAAGTTAGTCTATAATATAGAAGCCATTTGTTTTGTTTTTTTTTATTAAAACAGCCATGTTTTTTCCTTAGAGACAGTTGATCATGCTGATATGAATCTCGTTGCAATACCAAGTGATTCAGTCTTAGTAAATTTATACCCTATCAACGATCCCACATTTTATATGTCGCTGTAGATCTTACTTCTCTATTAACGCCAGTGTCCACAAATGAGTGCCGAACGACATCACCAAGCCCACGCTAGCTCTCTAATGCAGGACTGCACAAATTGAAAATTCTGCTTAACCCAGATATGGGTTATGCTAAAAAAATTTGGGCAACCCTTCTTTGATTTGCATAACCCATCATTATTGTATACAGGTTAATATCTGTAATTCAAGTGAACTGAAAATGGGTTACGCAAAATGAAAATTGTGTAACCTCTGTGCGAACCAAACCCATAGTTTGCGCAATTTGTGCAGCCCTGCAATGGATGCTGTTATGGAAAAGGAACCCCACACAAGTATTGACAGCTATTCCTTGATCATGTAGCTGTCCAATCACATTTGCAATGTGAGGCATGTGGCTAAAATTTGAAATCTTTATTCAGCACGAATATGCAAGCTCACAATGTACCTGCGTGTTATCTCATAATTGCCTCATATTCATAATAAAATAATGGCCTGTTGATTGGTTGTCTCGGTAAGTCACGCGGTTTGAGAGGCGTGGCATATACTGAATAATAAATGGACGAAATACAGAATCTGCTTTTTTTATTCTCAAACTGTTTGGTGTTGTTTGAAATGCTTGAATATAAACCTGCGCAATATTGAGTCATTCCTCGTTGCAGTATTGCAGCTGCCAGAGGCATTAACGCCCAACAATGTTGCAAATTCAATAGTAGAAGTTTCCTAGTTACCCAGTACACGGTTAACATGCTGGAGAATAATGCACAATAATGTAAATATTCTTGTGAATAATTAAATGAATATTTTTGTGCCAAAAAATTGTAAGTTTTGTATTCATGTGTGCTATTTTATATCCACATCAGAGAATTAATTTGTTGGTGTCATAAACATGCAGTACTCTACATGAATATGTATGCAATGAAGTGAGTTCTGTCCTTTATTTCACATTGCAAAATACTTAAGAGTATTTTAGTAATTTGATATTTCTTATTGTGGCTGTGTAACTCGATTATTGTGCTCATTGATCATGTTTGTATATTAGACGATATATTATCTTAGTGCTATTAAGAAGTCTTTAACGGTGAAATGCAGGTGAAATGCAAAGGTTTTTAAATTCTTCGTTTTACATTTAATATAGGTTGAATAATGATAGAAATATCAGTATATCTATTTCACTGCGATTAATTGGAATTATCTTGTCTGCTAGGATCGCTTTAAAAGTTGGTACCCCTAGCCCAGCTGAACTCAGATTAGCAAAACATCATCGTTTATCTTTCCTTGATTGTGACGTCACGTCAGACCAGCCGCCCGGAGACTGAACATTACAAGTATTGACGACCGGCCAGGTGGTCGGAAGTGACGTCACAAGCCAGTGTCAAACAAGGGCAGATAAGCGATGCAGATTTCATTTCTGAAATCGGCCGGGCTTGAGATACCACTTCGAAGCACTTTTCAAAAGCTACCAGGAGACAAAATACTTCAAATAAAATCAAATGAAGTAGTTAGGCTGATATTTCAATCATTAAATGGCCCATGAAGAATATAAAAAGGAAAATATGAAAACCTTGCATTTCACCTCCAAGATTAGGTGTTGCTATTAGTTCCTATTATTTTTAAACATGTTAAAAAAAATTGTTGAGTTATCATGATATTATATTTTTCATATTTTCATTGATCTTTTTTTTTTTTTGTCAATTTGAATAATAAAAGAATGGCTCTTCCCAGTTTCTCGCCAGAACAGCAACAGGACAATGATTTCCGAGTATGTATCCACTATCTCCATGATCATAATGATCTATCCCCAGCATATTCTCTCATAGCAGCTCCGTGGGGCATCATTGTGCACACCAACCTCCCCACAGCGCTTGTTCCATTTCACAGGCTCACTCTTCTATGACCCTGCCACCAGTAGCGGAAGATGACCTTTACGTGGCTATGACATTTAGGGAAAACCCACACGGCTCAGTTTGAATCCGACCGAACAACTCCTGCGGTTTTGCACATGAGCGAACTACTTTTCATATGCTCTGCCCATAAAACAGGGAAAATAATCTCTAGGGCATTCGTTTTAATGCTAGGCCGACAAAGGTATGATGCAGAATTGAAAAGTAATCCGACTGTTCGACAAACATTGCTTTTGCTATATATGATGTCACTTCCAGTGGTGTGCTGCTTGGGTGGGAATCATGTCGGAAAATCTGACTGGTGGCTGGGGTATTATTATACGCCAGTGAGGTGGGTGTGTGCACACCGAGAACTGCCTCTCTAAAATAGGTTATTTTTGATTAATAACTTTTGATTTATTCATCATACACTCCAAAAATTGTTACGTCATAACAATGATTTTCCAATAAAAGTGTCCTAGTCCAGTTTTTAATAGAGAACAAAACAGGTCTACTATTATGCAAATCTATCTTAGTGTGATGGAGTCTTTGACTTTATTGGGCAAAAACACCCTTCTTGACCTCCATTTTAGAGAGGTGATGCCCTCTAACCCGTTGTAGGCAAAATCCAACAAGTTTCACTGGTCAGGATTTCTCGGTATGCCATGCTTATGTCGGCTTTAGTGGCATGTTTTTGTCTTGTCCTTCCTTCCGTAATGCTCAAGCTTTTCCGGATAATATATTGATTTACGCTGGATCAATCTTGAAAGTTCGCAGTTGTGTTGTCGGTGTCGACTCAAAGAAGCCTATTGATCTTGGTCAAGGTCACAGTTCATGAAAAGTGCTCTGTTGAAATTCACAGAAATGTTGACTGTGCAACTGCCAAGAGGTCAAGTTAGTTGGGGTCAAATGTTAACTTCAGGATAGCCATAATATGTAACAAGTTTTAAATATTGCATACTTCAGGTGAGAGTAAATATGATTTAACGTCGCTTTCAGCACTATTTCAGTCATCACGATAAAAGTCTTTTATTCTATGTCATAGAGGACAGAGTATGATAGATAATTAAAATCTGTAGTAACTCGGTTTGACATTTCAGGGAATGACTTTTATTGAGTCAAAGATGAAAGAGAAATACACTTAGAAAAAAAAGAAAATTATTTAAAAAAAAATATATATAATATATATATTCATTAATTTTCATAATTTATTGAAAACATTTATACGTAGACATCGACCATCCAATATTCCACAGGCCAGGCAACTGTGATCACGACGTTGGTTCCTATTTCATTTCACACCCGGAAACCACACAGGTAGGGTCCTATTCCTTTTCACAGCCGGGATCCCTTCAGTTTGTCGCCTCTTACGACAAGCTCTCTGAGAAGCTGAGACCTATTCTTACCATGACCATGCATACTTCAAGTTCATGTATGGTAAATGTAGTCAATGGGGGACAACTCTTGGTGTTCTTACTTACTGAACGTTTACTGCATTTATAGGCTGAATAAAATAAATTTATAGCTTCACAGGCACTTCTGCATCATTTGTTTTAGCACCACATCAAACCTTTTTATCGTCAACAGCAAAAAAAAAGTTTGTTTTTTTCGTTTTTACACATTCGTCTATCACAGTTCTGCCAAAAAAAAAATGGTCGGTACGAAAGAAAAAATCCTCCGTTCCTTGTCATTTTTTTTCTTCAAAAACGTGCCTGTGAAGCTCAAGATTTAATCAGTTGAGTTAACGGCCTCTCAAAAATGTAGGTAAAAAAAGGTCGTTTTTGCTTAACCCTTTCTCCGATCAGTCCCTGTTAAAAAATGTACACCTAGCCAAACCCAGGGGTAGATCGGTGAAAGGGTGATTTATTCATCACAACAATCCAAAATCTTCAGGTGACTTGGTTAATGTACTGTTACATGTTGTAACCATGATTTTCCAATGAAAGTACATGTAGTCTGATTTTTAATAGAGAACAGAATGTGTCTGTTATTGTGCAAATCAGATAGAGGACCATTTGTTTGTTTAATACCATCCAACGTGGATATATATGTCCATGACGGATGTCTCTTAGATGAATATATTCGGCACAAAAGATCTCCATCTCTCGAACCTGTTCAACTGATTTAACTGTCGGGGCTCATTTGTCATGGTGAAGTGTGTGCAGGGTGGGGCATATGTGTCCCTGTAAAAGTTTGGTGACAGCAAAAAGTACTGTTTGAATGCTCAGCCTGTCCATATAATGTCTGCTGTATCTTGTGGTCTACATGCTTAATGGGGAAACTCATTCAATATATTATAAAACTTGATATTAGATTATCCCCTTCCGTTCAAAAATGTATTTTTGTATCCATAAAGGAAAGTACTTAAAATACAACCGTTCTTGCAGAAGCCCTGATGGTTACCTGTCAAAAACATATGCTGGATAAGACGAGGAGATAACTCTTAAGGTTTTTGTACTGGGATGTTACTGTAATAACAGATTTTGTATTGGTGATCGATTAAGTTTCTCATCTTCCTGCATTGATTACTTAAAGAGTTGTGAACTCGTCCATTTCATGTACAGGTCCAGCATAATACAGGAAATAAAATTGTTTATCATTGCCTCCTTTGAAATAAAACATTGACATGTATATCAAGTGTATTTGTGATGTTATTTTGCATTGGAGATGTGATATAATGGACCTTCCCCAATTTATTTCGAAGACAAAGTTTTTTCCCAGTGCACCAACGGGTGCATTGACATGCAACTCCCAGTGTAAATTTGGGGTTCATACTTCTCTTCTGCCTATGTCTACAGCAGGACGAAGAAATTTAACTGTGGATAACTAGGAACCACAAATTTGCGCTTTGAGTCCCGACTCGATGCACCAGTGTCTAAGAATCAAATCGCAGAAAAGTCCATTGACTTTCACAGGATCATTGTGGAATTACCCTAATCATCAAAATGGATACTCCGTCCAACCAAAGAAGTACTGAATTATCCCGAACACCCGATGTTTCATTCTGATGATGCAGTGTACATAAATAACTGAATGACGGGTTGGAATCGTACAAGTAGGATTCAATTACCCTCGCAACACTACTGTAACACATTTTAATTTCCAATGACAGATCAGTGGACCAGCAAAGCCAAAAGGGAAAATCAAGTTGGTACGATATTGTGGCATTTTGGCATATACGTGATGCAGTTCAAATTGAAAACATAAAATGTCCTCAAAATAATTGTGGTTTAAGAGAAATTGCGGCAAGAGAAAAATATATGTACACAAGTTCTAGCTCGATTCTGTTACGATTATAGTTCTGACATGAAATGGAAATCTGTAGCATGTGCTTTTTGTGAAAAAAAGGGTCTAAATCGAGTCATTTTCTCTTGCCGTTATATTAAAAACAATTATTTTTAGGGCATTTTATTTTTTTTATTGAACTGCACCACATTTAGGCCAAAATGCTGCCTTATGATACCATCTCCTTTAAGCTGTAGAACAGCATGTGTCCGGTTACATACAAGACTTCCTGTACTTCATTGATGACTAAATTGATGTTGTGATGTATAAGAGATATCAGATTTCAGGATAAAGTAAAATCTATCAAAAAAGGCTGCACAGTACATCAATGGATGAAGTTGGTTGATGGGTCGGTAATTTTATCAAGCTCGACTCGTGAGTGAAACTTGTTGATTAGTCACATGACCAGTCACAGAGGTCGAGCAATGGGCCTTTTATATAATGCTCCATCAATATGTTGTCAGTGGCAGAAATCAACACAACTTTGGCAACGATTTTTGTGCAAAGACTCATAAAATATAATCGAAAAGGATCTGCTGCAAGTTCAATTATTGTCAATATTTTTTTCAAGATATTACCTATTCAATGGGAGGTCTTACACCAAAGCCTTGTCATAATTTTGTTAGCAGAAGTGCCCAACTCCAACACAAATCCCTTCTCCCTCCGGTCTCCTCCATGACCAACAGTCTGATGAAATATAAACTACAGTTACGTAATATAGAAAGAATTCTCGAAAAATCTTGTCGTATTCACTTTTTATTTAAATATGACATGATGAAATGGTGCACCAGCATTCTGACAGAACGTCTGTGGGCAGTGATGATATTTACAATGAATCATGGTAAACAATTTGGGTTGACTTCTCATCTGATTTGTTTTCAGTCTTGCTTCAGACCCCATATCAGTGGATAATGACCCCAAGATTTCTTAATGGATACATCAAACCCCAAAAGTGGTCTTTCCTGGGGTGTAGACCCTGAGAGTTGTCTACCCTGATGTGTCCACACCAAGAGTTGTCTTCCTTGATGCGTCAACCTCTCCTCTTCTGGGTACTGATATACAGAACTGTAGAAAAAGAAATTCGAATCAGATTAAATATCAATTTTGCATGTGATGCATTTTGAAATAGTGAATACATCGAGGATGCAGTGATGATCTGGTGCAATGTTTACTTCTGCAAGCTTAGTTTTCTGCTTATTTTGAGGACCTACCATTTTGATGTGTTTTGAAGCAGTGACCGTCAATTTGGACGGGTGACTTTTTCAAACGACCGAAAATGACGGGCAGGCGAGAACTCGTGACGGACGGAATAATCAGATTAATTCAATAAAATAGACGGGCAATATACTCAAATAGCCCCTTTAATCAGCGTAAGCTAATTCTTCGTTTCATTATTAACATCAATGGCTTGTTTCACGTCTCCGCTGGTCGGGCAGCATGGCTAACGTGCGTAGAACTCGTGCGCCATGTTGATGGTGTTTAATACCGTTCCATCGCTCGTACTCGAGGGCTCCCGATGCGTGAGAGAACGTGAGACGCTATCAATCACCACTGGCACCGCGCCTTGCTAATGGCGGATGACAGCGACAGGAGCGGTTGGACGGGCACTTTCTGAAATCTGGCTAACACCCTGTTTCGAAGTACATGTAAACTCTTCTGGAATTCAGTGTACAGCAAAATATTTAGGATCTCAAACAAGCGAGGCCACTGGTGTGATCTAAATACGCATCGATCAGGAAATAAATCCCCCGTGGAGCCAGGATAGTGCTTTGATGACCCCACAGAAGGCCCAGTTTTATACACCACTAAAACATTTTTTATGCATTGTAGAAAACATCTAAACAGGAATGATCAAAACACATGTTATTGTATCATCAGTATATTCTACAAATACACAAGCGAGTTCTGTTACGATTTTAAAAACAGTATGCTGTGCAGCATCAAATAGAATGAAATTTCTGACACCTAGCATTTAAGATTGTGTAAATTTCACAATTTCTTTATGATTTAAGTTTTATCCTGGGAATACCATCTTCATTTTATCAAGCCAATTTCTACGTTCCCACTTAAACCTGCCTTGATTAATCTGACCCCCTTCAGCATTCAAAATCCGATGTGTAAATTTCACCTACGAATGAGAGATGAACCAATCAGAATCTATGCACCGATTGTGTGTAGAGGGAAATCATCGTCAAGTAGAGGCATCATTCCTGACCTCCCAATATGGTGTTTGTGTTGACCCAATATATAGGTCAGCCCTTCCGTGACACCGAAATACAATTGGTTTCAAGGTCAGTGACGTCTCATGTCTATTCATAAGTTCTTTGGACATTGAAGGGGCCAGATATATCAAGGGTAAGTTTGAAGTGAGAACATAGAAATTGGCTTGATAAAGTGAAGATGAGGAATACGTACCATTATTTCCTCTTATGAAAGCATCTCCATATTTGTTCTTCAGTTGACCGTTGACATATTCTTCTGTCTGTTCTAAGGCTATATTCATATACCCATCTAAGCATGCTAAGACTCCTGCAAACAGCAGAAATTTCAAACAATTAGTCATACAGTTATGAAAACCGAAAACGTATAAAGTTTGTATTTTAAGGGAAACGGGGGGCATTCAAGTATTACATGTGCAATGAGGGAACGAGACAGGGCCTAAAAATTTGGTTGGCTGCATGTGCATTCATTATTAATGTATGAAATCATTAAGCCTATCTAAATCACGTTAAGAAAAACAAAGTTGACTGCAATACATGTAGTTCATTTCGATTTCGATGTACACTAATCAAACAGTCTGCGCTACACTGCAGGCCATGACCATATGCTAGGTGCCTTGGTTGTAGTATATGCTCTGCCAGATACTTAAAAGATCTGTAGGACGCAGATTAAAATTGTCCGACTTTTGCGCCACGCCCACTTATCTAACCTGTCACTCTGTCCAATCATGGTGAAGCACTCTATTTGGTGAACTCTAATAACCAATCACAATTAGCAAGACATGCATGGGCATGGGTTTTGCAGGAATAGGAAAATTATGTCTGCGTTAATAAGTCCATGCAGGCCATGACACTTTTGCAGAAGCGCGTTAGCCACAGTTTGCAAGGTACAAACAGCCCAAGTTCTCCAGGCATGCCAGGGTGACATGATAGCACTACGTAATATGTACAGACTGGTCACCTCTGTAATCCACACCGGAGTTCAGCTTGACCACAACAGGGCGGCCTATGATCTGTTTGAGGAAATCACTGGGTGTCTTTCTACTCATGACTGCTGCTTGCCAACGTCTTCAGCATGTAGGATGTTTGCGGCTGTGCCAACTGATCTAGAATCTGTGGAAAGATAGAACATAAAATAAAACTATTTTGACACTGGCACACGGATCAGCTTGGTAATAGCACATTTTTTTTCTCGACTTTTTATGCTTTTTTAAACACATAATATTTTGAATCGAAACTCTGGGAGAGAAATCTACAACTCAGGAAGCAGCTTTGGTGTGCTTTTTGTGTCCAAAGCTAATCATTGTTAATTAGATCGGGTTGCATTCCAGATGAAAATTCAACTTTTTAAGAGTTCACAAGTGAGCAACATTGCCATTCTAGCCAGTTTGCGAAACGGATTGATTGTTCGGGAAAACTAGAAAGTCTTACACATGAATTGACTGTGTATATATTATTCGGATATTACTTGGTTCACTGACCACGTTTCTTTCTGTTTTGATAAATTTTGTCTGAGAAAACATGGTTTACTTCAAGCAACTCAATAGTGTCTTTGGTCATGCATTTGTATTGCAGTGGCAGAGGGTGGCATTTGTTTCGGGATAATGATTCAAATCAACAATGGGAATTCAAGAAGAGAATTAGTGTGGTGAATTTAAGGTGGATTGGACATTTTTGATCTAACTGAAATCCCGGACAAAATCGGAAACAACCAAGCATAATAAATTTACTTTGAAATTGAATCCCAATTTATTAGGGAAAAATTATCCCACGATGATTTCTTGTAGTTCAAAAGATTTGCATTGGAATGGGCAGGGGGGGGGGGGGGAGTGCAAGGGCGGATCCAGCCAAAATTCATAGGGGGGGTCGACTATCACAGCCCAACAGGCGAGGGTCCAGGGGCCGCTTATGCCCCGGAAGCTCCGGGGTCCTAGATCGCCGGAGATGCGTTCTGAGCGTTTTCCCAGAAATAAAACTGATCATAATGTATGCAGATTTATGGTTCTATTTTCACGATTTTCCCGCAATTATAAGCACGTATCGATATTGAAAAAATCGCACCTCATGCTTGTATCCATTTGACTTTCTAGTTATATTTAAACATACAAAACGATGGCATTTAGTTCATGGAAGGGAAACCAATATGCCTACCGATACGGTTCATTCACAAAAAGATAAAACAAGGAAATCCTCACAGCCCAACAGGCGAGGGTCCAGGGGCCGCCTAGGCCCCGGAGCTCCGAAGTCCTAGATCTTCGGAGATGCGTTTTCAGCGTTTTCCAGGAAATAAACTCGAACATAATGTATGCAGATTTATGGTTCTATTTTCACGTTTGTTTCGCATTTATAAGCACGCATCGATATTGTAAAAATCATACTTCATGCCCATAGGTTTAGCCAGCAATGTGTCTCGCCGTCTTGGAGACGGGCAACCTCAGTGTGTGACATTGAGACGGCCAGTTAAAAAACGGGACGGCTATTCTTTATTGGTAATGTTTAATGCATATTCCCAAGACGGTGTGATTTCCAAGGACAAAATAATCCTGTGGAAAAACAAACCCAAACGTGGCTGTTGAAGTTGTTATGGATTGTTGGACGTCGACCACGTGGAAATCCCCTCCGAGTTCCTAAAGGTTTTCTCAAATCATCTGACACGCGAGTAGATTTTCCAACCCACTACCGTGTGCAGTTTACAGCATAATTAAGCCACTGAGAATGTGCTCTCAGCTCTCTGCACAAGGGTACTACGACATCATACCCAAACAAATCAACCTATCTGCGCAGAGATCTGCGCGGAGACTGGTTTTACTCTGCGAGAGAATTGCAAAGCGGCAAGACGTCAAAACGAACGAGGCCTATTATTGATAGATTTCTTCAGCAAGGAAAACGTATAGTCACATACGTCGGATTCTGACAGCGAGGAATTGAGGGATGACGATGAACCAACTGCCGGCCGACTGGCAAGTGTTATGTGACCCGCGAAAGAGAAACTGGCGAGATCCGTCACCGTCACTAGTTGGGTTGCTAAAAACGCAAATCTGACACAGTTATCGCAAGCATGGACTAACACGTTTCCCCGGCTCATTGATGCCGATAAATACAATGCAAATGCACAGTTTGTCATCAAGTTGGTGGGCTAGGGGCTTCAAGTAGGTGGGCTAGGGGCTTGAAGTGACAAGACAAGAAATTTCAAGTTATTGTTTTGACCAAAACGCAACAACAACGATGTTTCCTTTTCAAGCATGTATTTGACTTTAGGTTTTGCAAAACTTCATTAGCGGCTATATTGAATCTGCATTAAATAAAATAAAAGAAAAAAACGGTGATATAGAATCTACATGTATGAATACAAATTAACAGACAAAACTAAAAATATAATGAAAACTGAACAAATGTTAAATATAATTTAAAAAAAATATATATTATCAGTCTCCTGGATTCTGGTTTGCGCGAGTGATACTCTCTCCAATATCATTCTTCATTGCATTGGCAATTTTGAGGAGAGTGATCCGAACTCTCCTTGAAAATTTAGGAGAGTGATAGTGATCACTCCATTTTGTTTCGTTTTTATACTGCATAAAATGACCAGAAAGTATGTGGAGATGTGCTCTCTGCATGGCCAGAAATGCCCTAGAATGCATCTCTGGGGCTTCCGGGGCCTAGGCGGCACCTGGACCCCGGCCTACTTGTCCTGTGATAGTACATGGGTGAGACGCCCTGTTTCCTGATTCCGGCTAAACCCCTGTTCATGCCTGAATCCATTTGACTTTCTTGTTATATTTAACAGATAAAAAATTGATGACCTTTACATCATGGAACATTAGAACCAATATGATACCGATTCATTTACACAAAGCTAACATAAGCGATCCTCACAGCCGGACAGGCGAGGGTCCAAGGGCCTAGCTCCGGGATCCCAGGTTGCGGGAGATGCGTTTTACACGTTTTCCCGGAAATAAATCTGAACACAATGTAGGTAGATTTATTGTTCTATTTTCACATTTGTGTCGCGTAAACACGCATCGATATTGAAGAATATGCCTGACTCCATTTGACTTCCTGGTTAACACAAACAAAACAGGCCTATAACACACCACTACATGTGGTGCGCTCATGGCGATAATATCTGATTTTAGATATCATACATATTGAAACTTCAACTTAAATAGTACACTCACAAACTACTTGAATCTGTTTAATACACATATAGTTCCGGACTAGTCTTTCTTTCATTGTCTTTCATAAATGTATAATATTGTTCATTCATCATTATATGGACAAATATTAGTGCAGTCTCTTGGGATCCACAAATCTCAAAGCTTGAACACTCTCAGTCTCAGAGTCAAGGAAACAGGTAGATCTGGCTGCTCTTGTTCAGCGCAAAGGACTAACTCGGATATATATCCCACTTGGGATATTAAATTTACGTCACGGTTTGGATATTGAAAATTCCTAATTGGGAATATTTTGACAGATTTTCATACTAAACGTCAATGGAGAATTTCTGTATCTACACTTCAAAAACAAGACAGAATCAAACTGCCAGTGCAATCGTATAATTTTGCTGACTTTTTCTCACCAAAATTATTCTCTGTGTTATTGCAATTAATGCATTATCATTTGGTGGTGGTGTTGTAGTATACTTCCCATCACTCACCAATTGTATTGTCTTCATACGAACAGAATAACTAGCAAAATATGCCAGATTTAACATATGGAAGATTAAAAAAATATTGAAAGTGGGATATTTTATCCCAGTTAGTCCTTTACTCTGGCTTGTTGATCTCTTCTTAGCTGCTTGGTTGTGATTAAATATAGTGTTTAATATAAAGTGTTGAAAATTGGACCATCGTACGACCAAAGCCATAGAGAAATAGTACACGGTGCTATTTCTTCAAAATGAAGCACACACCTATATATTTCGATGAACTCGGTTTGTAAAGCTACTTTAACAAAGTATTTCAATACAATTTGGAGAGAATTTTTGTATAGAAATAGCCTTTTTAACTGCCTGTTTCACTCCTGTTTTCTGCACCCTCGCAATCTTCCATGTGGGTAAATCACGCGTGATCTTCTGCGAGATCGTTGGTCCAAAAGTTTATTATCCACAATGTTCTGGCATTATTAGATTGTACACGACAACTGAAACATTTAAATTAGCCATTCTTTGCGGGTGTATTCAAGTAAGCTATCAAACAAAAGAGATTCAAGAAAATTAATGAAATGTCACGTGACCACAGGTGCGAGATCCAAGATGGCCGCGTCCACGAAAAGCTTGTTACGTCGAGAATTGCTAAGATTTTCTGCGATTTTTCGTGGCTACACGCAAAGAATTGTAGTATATGATGCTGGAAATCAATTAGATGGTTCTCTAAATTCGAAATTGGACACGACGTCCAGGCGAAGCATATGTTCCGCATCTCTGAACTTACAAATCAGGCCGAGTAATCTCGATCGAGATTTTTCTGTTTTGTCGTCTGCTAGTTTGATTGACAGTTTGGTGCCGACAGCGAGATACTGTCAAACTTCCACAACAGACACATGCTGGAAATGTGGGAGCACGGTTGACATGATGAAAGAGACGTATTTCTGCAGATGTGGCGTGATAATGGCACCAATGACTAAATTGAATTATTTCCAGTTGTTTGGCTTGGAGATAGACTTTTCTCTAGACGAGGAGAAACTATCTAGAACACACAAAGACCTCCAGCGACAGCTACACCCGGATAAGTTTACTCAGAAATCGGAGGTAGTGCACAGCTATGTCATTTTGCTTGATATTTGTTGTTGTTGTTGTTGTTGTTTCATTGATATTTCGGTGGGCAGATTGATATTTCGGTGGGCAGATTTTATTTTTATTTGGGAATTGTCGTAGACAGTCATGTGTCACAACTGGCTCATAAGGCCAGTGTCACTTGATTAGTTGTTTAGCATTACCAGCCCTCATCTATATTTTGAGGGCAAATAATTAAAACAGATGAGGGAATCCCTCATCTATTTTAATTATTTGCCTTCAAAAACCCGGATTTACATTTTCATGAGTAAAACCTACTCATTTTCTTTATATTCATATACAATTGGTTTGCAATTTAATAATTAATAATCAATAATTATAGCATCTAGCATGTGTATTTAAAAAATCAAGGTCATGCTAAACAACCAATCAAGTGACTGTGACAATGGCCTAACTGGGGGATGGCTCTCATAAGATTAACATTAGGAAATACCAAAAAATTGCCATAAATAAAAAAGTATGTATTCCCAGTGACTGATTTTCAGATATTATTGGAGGATGCCTAGGTCACAAAACATACTGAAGTTTCAGAAATTTTCGAGGTACAGAAATCAATTGATGAAGAAAAATGAGTGTCAGACAATGTCAATGTTATAGAATGGGATCGTTGCAGGGGTCACTACAGCAGATGGAACAGCTGATATATTGTTGTTTGCTCTTGTTTAGCGAGAGTTGTCTTGAAGATTTGGGATACTTATTATGCACGACATATAAGCTTATGCCATCAATTAAATGAAACTGGCTGATTGATGTTTTTCAGGTCAATTTGCAAAGTACCGGTATGCTAATCCAGGTCAACATTCAATGGACTACGTCTTGTGGACCTGGATTGAATATTCATGATTGTTGGCACAAATAGCTCATCTGAAAAATGGGTTTGAGACATTGCAGCAAAATTAAACAGCATAAAAATATGAAACTGTAAATATGGGACAGCTAGTGATGACAAACAAATGACCTTTTAATGAGCATAAGACTATATTAAAATATATATTGTTTGCAGTAACCCAATTAATCTGACAAAAATGTAGCGACTGCAGTGAGTCAACAGTTATCTCTTTTGGAGTAGGCAGATTCTTTTTATTTTCAAATGGTTTCAAAATGGGTATTTCATAATATTTCATTATGTTTTTTCCAAATGGTTTCTAAAATGGGTATTTCATATGCTCAGTATGTTTGAGAAACCACTGCCCTGCCATCAAAATGAAAATAATATCATCGCTTGGAAAATCCCAAACATGGCGGCCAAGTGATGTCGGCTTGAATTTATTTCAAATAATGAGTAATGATAATGAAAAGTAAGATCCTGCATGCATCACAAGGAATTGAGTGGAATAGCCAAAGGAATTACTCAAACTTCTATACCAGAGTGGCTCATGAGGATTCGATTCCCAATGGATAGAGGAATTTCACCTTGGAAAGCTCAATTACCCAGAATGGTGTCTCCAAAGTAACTTTCCAGGATGAGGGCTTTCCTCCTACCACCTTAACCATAGATGACTTTGAGAATCTTGGAGAGGTCATTAACTAAACTCACCAGAGAGATGCTTCAAGGGGGATGCTGCTGTCCTCTCGGTGGATTCAGGACTTTAAGCATATTGGGGGAAGACATCAGCTAGTCTCAGGAACGATGCAGCTCTGTACTCTCAGTGGATACAGGAATTTGAGCATATCGGGAAGACATCTACTAAAATCACCAGAGAGGTGCCTCAATAATGATACAGCTGTCCTTTCAGTGGATATAGGACTTAGGGAGTTTGAGCATGTTGGGAATGATGTTGTCCAGAGGCATTGACCTCCTGGGTGATTCAGATGTCCTGGAAGGAATTAATTGCATTCTTGGAGGACTTGAATATGTCAGAAAATGAACTGCTGGTTATATTTTAGAAGGAAGTGTGGAAACTTACCAGGAATGTGTCTCCACAGTTGGTGATTCAGGTGTCTTAGAGGATTGGAGCATGTTCAAGAAGTAATTGCCAATCATAGTGAAGAAATAATTTCCAGACAGACTGAAAAGGAGTCTATAGAGTGATTCAGATGTCTCGTCCAATGACTTGAGGCATGTCAGAGATGGAATTGGCAATCATATTGGGGAAGGATTTGCCTAGACTTATCCGGGAGGTGTCTCCTGAGTGAATTTTTTTTTAGACTTTACTAACCAGATAGCTGTCTCCTGAGTGATTATTCTGTCTCTTCCATTTGAAGATTTCAAGCATACTAGGAATAGAACTTCTTAAACTGACCACAGCAGGCTCACTGGATGATCCAGGGTCTCTGCAATGGGTACAAGACTTACAGCAGGTTAGAGAAAAATTACGATTGCATGAACAAATTCGAGAGGTGTCTCCACTCTCCAAAATGTTTCCATGTTTCCTTCACATAAAGGAGATGTTGAGCATATTGGGGGAAGAAAACCAATTATCCAATTCGATTCTGTGATTTCCACTTTCTGTTTGTCTATTTTGACCCAGTTAATCATTCTGTGACCACTAGCACTTCCAGAGACAAAGAAATTCCTAAATTGACAAAATAGGTAATCTGATGGGAATGCAACTGAGTTGGCTGAACCGGACATAGCTGCCTACTCAATAGATAGAACACAGAGCATGTTGGAAATGCCCAAACTGATCAGAGAGACGTCTCCAGAATAGAGAGAAGACATGTTGGTGAAGGATTTACTTGAAATGAGCAAGGCAATGTATAAATCACTTTGAACATGTTGGGAAACGTAGACTGGGCAGAGAGACGCCTTCAGTGCACAATTGGTGGATTTTGAGCGTGTCTGAGGAATCGCACAGAGAACCCTGAGTATGTTGTTGAAGGAATTGCCTAAACACGAGATATACCCTTTTGCTTTCTAATTGTTCAATAAATAGGGGACTTCGAACTTGTTGGGGGGGGGGGGAAGAATTTCAGGCCTTCAATTATGTCCTATTTGTCCTAAGTCCTATCTTTTTTTAGTTGTCCTATATTTTCCTATATTTCTGAAAAATATCCTATATTTCCTATATTTTTGCCCTGAGTCTCTTTGAAATTATTAAATTACTTCAGGGGTTATTCTAGCTAAAAATTTATAATATACTCAATTTTCGAAAAGAGATAACCTCAATTTTTTTTGCGCGCTGCTGGCGCATAATTTATCTCTATAAACTTAATATTTCAGACTTTTTCATAGGTTAAAGACATGAAAACTCAATATTTCAGACTTTTTCATAGTAAAAGATATGAAACTCAATATTTCAAACATTATATTCAAGTTTTTGATCGATATTGTAATTCTGCTGCACACTAAAATATAGGTAACTAAAGAATAGATACTGAAGCTGCTGTATTGTATGTACTTTATTTCTCCATTCTCTCGAACCACCAGTGTGGTTTTATTATGCAACTCCCAAGAGTGTTGGACAGAGGAACTTAAAACAAAAGGACATGCTAAGCCCCCTCCCCCCCCCCACTTCCCCAAAAATTTCACACACAGTCCAAAAAAATTGTGGGGGCGGGGGGGGGGGGGAATCTTGTTCAAATTCTTTGTTAACAAGACATTCCAAACTAAATTTCCATAGGTAGAACTCATTGGATAGGACACCAACAGTGGTCCAATCAACGAGTGCCTTTAGAGAGATCGGTCAGCTCTCCCAAATGCCTGTAGCGATCACACAGCCTTGCTCTGATTTCCCACCATGGCATCCTCAGAGGATGCTGACTCTATGAAATCTTTCATGATGAATATAGTGGGTTATCAGAGAAAGGCTTGTACCACTTCTTGGTAATCTGCTAATGTGCAACTAATGGCAAGTTGAAGATTGTCCTATATTTGTCCTATATTTTCAGTAAAATGTCCTATATCTGTCCTGTATTTTTAAGAAAAAAGTCCTATATTTTGTCCTATATTTCCACCGGAGACCAGTTGAAGGCCTGGAATTTGCTAAACTGACCAAAGAGACGTCTCCATTAGGCATCCATGTGTCTCCTTCCTTAATTGGCCAGATAGGCATCCTCACTCCCTAGGGGGATCCACTTATCTCCTCAATGAACAGGCCCATTCCACGTTACGTGTGTTACAATTTGCAGACTTTTTTGCCTGCACTGATTGACCCTTAAAAAAACCGGACTGTTAAGGAGTTACAACTATATTAGGAAAAGGATCCTTAGGGCACATACTACTGAAAAATGTTCTCAAAGAAAGATCACGATTAATTCTACCTTGATTAGGGAGGGTTAATTATGCGTTACGTGTGTTACATCGGACAAAACATGATTTATTCATATACGTGATTTAAACTCAAAATCGTCTGATTTGTATACATGATTCAATCTAATGTGTAGTTATTTTTCAAGAAGAATAAACACTTTTCTATACCAACATGGTGTGGAGCCATAAAAATAACAATTGGAGGAGGTGGAAGTGAAAGTCTTGCGTTACGTGTGTTACAATATTTGTTACGTGTGTTACACTGTCTGAATTTACCAAAGCAAATTTAATCCAGAAGTCAAGTGACTAAATTTTTTTTACACATTGACAGAATAAGGTATAATTTACATGGCAAATCTTTCAAACCTTTCATCTGATTTTGAGTTTAAATCACATATATGAGCAAATCTCATTTTGTCTGTTGTAACACACGTAACACACAATTAACCCTCCCCTATTTAAGATTGAATTAATTATGATCATTCTTCGAGAAAAAAATTTGGTAGTATGCGCGCTAAGGAACCTTGTCCTAATTAGTTGTAACTTCTCGAGAGCAATTTTTTTTTAGGGTGCACCATGCAAATTGTAACACACGTAACGTGACAAGGGCCTTCTTAGCAGTACACAGTAGGTGTACTAGAAAATGCATCTTACCAGAGTAGATATCATGTGGTTGGTGAAAAATGACCATTCCAATATTTTTTATGATTCAGAACCTAATATTTTGAATCTAATAATCATTTCACTGAAAATAAATCTTGTTGAAATAGACTCTCTGTCTTTAATCAAGGAGCATGTAACACACGTAACATTCCATGTAACTAAGGCTCGATTTGCGGGCCTGCTGATATCTAAAATTAGGCCAAACGTTGGGTGTAGCAGGTCATCTTCCATATTTTACCTCCCATTTCATATATGTTATGGAAAAACAGCAGGTCATCAGAAATTTTCTAAAGACGGCCTTGATGTAACACACGTAACGTTACGTGTGTTACGTGCAATTAACTAATTAATTATCAAATATAAAGACAATGTATCAATTAAATTCTATGTGTATCACAACAGCATAGTTAATGTACCTTTGCATATGAAAAAGTATTAAGCTCCTGTTATTTATGCCCTCTACTGTAAACTTTTATATGAATTTGTGTTACGTGTGTTACGCCACCTGCTAGACAGTAAATTCTAGTTGTTAACACTTTCAAAATTTTATTTCAACGGGAAACGGTCATTATTATTAAGAAGACAATGTGTTATCCAATGATCTTTTGGAGTTTCACTTGAAAACCAACATAACTTAGCAAAAATGAGTCCATTAACTCTTTAGGCATGTTAGGTGTGTTTTGTCATAAAAAAATGAGAAAAAAAAATAGTTGACTTCACCTGCAATTATCAGACAGGTGTGTACTAGAAAATGCAAACTACTGTCACAACAAGTAATCTGGGTCTATTTGCTACAATAAAATCACAAATTTTGTCCACATTAACATTTTTTAAATTTG
This sequence comes from Hanleya hanleyi, assembly GCA_036873755.1. Classification (NCBI taxonomy): domain Eukaryota; kingdom Metazoa; phylum Mollusca; class Polyplacophora; order Lepidopleurida; family Hanleyidae; genus Hanleya; species Hanleya hanleyi. The sequence continues at coordinate 63,180 of JAVTVY010028718.1, forward strand.
GCTTGTTTGGACCACTTCCTGTGGAATGGGCCAATAGATGGCCTGGAGCATGTTTGGAAGAGTATTGCCTACACTGACCATGACCGTCTCCAGGGATTCTTCTATTCGGCAGGGTGGAATAGACCATGGGTTTGCTTTTCAGCCGCCAATTGTCGTAAAATCGTCAACCCAAATCACTTAATGTATATATTATCTGATAGAGCATTATTACACCATTATATCAAGACACCGCATTGATATGTTATAGAAAATTGAATTACGAACATTCCTCCCTAAGCTTGCTTTTTTTTCTTAGAAAACCCCTTAAAAAGTCGAAAAATTTTCAAAGTTTGCCCAATTTCCAGAAAAATCTGTAAAAGCAAATTTCTGTCCCGAGTTAAGGTCCTTTGTCAACTAGAAAAGGCAAAAAATGTGGGGTTGAACCAACTCGTATTTGCCAGATTTTCTCGCCGTAATTACACACAGCCAGGGGGCAGGGTAATTTCTTCCATGGTCCGATCATTGCGTAGACGAACACAGCCATCGATCCGTATATGCCTCTATGAACATGATGGTATTATATATAAGAAAGAAGACCTGTAAGAAGGCAATAAAAATTATGATGTATTGTGAAATTAGACCGGGGCCGTTGCTACGAAACTGTTAGTAGGCCCTATAGCCCTGCTCTTTGCAGAGCGGACTCTTGCGTTTCTGTTGTCTCAACCAATAAGAGGAACGGAAATTTGGGGAAGAAACTCCCTCCAGCAGAGAGGCTACGCTCATACTATTCAGCTTGTATCACTGACGTCCCTACTCTCCCTGGGGAACAAGGAGAGCAGGGACGTCGGTGATACAAGCTGTTTATCAGCGTACAGAGAGGCATGCTAGGAAAATTCTCCACAGTGAACGCCTGTTTGAGGAAGAATGAACCTTACAGAGAATTCTTTCCAAGTGAGCGGTGGCGGGGGATTCATTTGTCTTAGTCGTAACATGATAGGTGGAGGGAGAGATTGCTTTGCAGAGAGAGGCCTCTCCGAGGGGATTCAAAAGACACGAAGAATGTTGGGGGGAAAATATCGGGACCATGTTGGAGGAGGGATTGCCTAAACCCTGGAGAGACCTTTCCAGTTGGTCAGAGGATAGGGCATGTTTGCGAGAGAGATTGCTTGAACCTTGCCGAGAGAGGCCTGTCCAGGGGCATTCACATGTTAGGATACAAAGGAAGGCATGTTGGGGGGGGTTGTGGTCCCTATAGCTAGGCTCCATGCTATGCCTTATAGAGAGCGGCCTTTCCAGGTGGTTCATTTTCTCATCGAATAGCGGATTGGGCTTGTTGGGAGAGGGATTGCCTATGGCAGAATGAGGCCTTCCCAGGGGGATAACAAATTCAGTTATCGTCCAATTGAATAGAGGATACAGCATATTGGGGAAGAATTGCTTGAACCTTACAGAGAGAGGCCTTCTCTCCAGAGAGATTAAATTGTATCAATGAATAGATGAGAGGACACGAACGTTACACAGAAGTGTCCCCGCGGAGATTCTCTTCATCTTGATGAACAGGGGGCAGGGCATGTTGCTGGAGGGATTGCTTAAACGGAGCAAGGAGCATATCCAGCGGATTCATTTGTCTCCACGACAGATAAAGGATTGAGAACGTTGGAAATTTTGCCGTTATCTTCTACGTCTGTAAGGACGGGTTTGCCTGAACTGGTCAGAAAAATATCTCGATTCAACTACATCCACAATAAATAACAGTTGATGAATTATTTTCAAAGCTGATCCGTCTGGCGCCTCAATAATATACCGCATTTGGAATTGCATGTCGGCTTATTCGTCTAGATAGAGGTCTGGTGGCTATCTTGTAATTTGTGTTCAGACCAAAAACCCCAGATCATATGACCATATCCTTCCCTAATTTGATTCCTCAGTATTATAAAGTTTCGTTTAAATGAATAGATGTTATGGCATGTTGGATAGGGATTGCTTGAACTTCCAGTGGGATTCAGTTGAACAGAGGAGAGGGCATGTCGGAGGAGGGATAACCTAAACCTTGTAGAGAGAGGGTTTCCATTGGCTTTCAGTTGGTTAGAGGAGAGGGCTTGTTGAGAGAGGGACTGCTTGAAGATTGCAGAGAGATGCCTTTCCAGGGCCATTCAGTTGTTGTCTTATTGTCTGAATGAATAAAAGATACGGTATGTTGGTGAGGGATTGCTTGAACCTTATACAGAGAGAGGCCTTCTCTCCAGGGGATTCAGTTATCTCGATGAATAGAGGAGAGGGTATGTTTAGAGATAATTTGCCTGAAACTTTACCACGTTGTAGCGAGGCATCTCCGCGGGGATCTGTTCGTCTTGATGAATAGAGGATTGCTGAAGGATTCCTTAAGGGGAGCGAAGAGTATATCAAGGGGGATTCAATTGTCTCCACGACAGATAAAGCACTGAGCACGTTGACAAATTGCCGTTCTCTCCTACGCCCGTAAGCAAGGATTTGCCTGAACTGATCAGAAAAATATCCATAGTAATACCAACTATTATCAACTGTATTCAACTATCCACAATGAATAACAGTTGATGAATCATTTTTAGAGTTGACCCGTTGGCTCCTCAATGTCCTACTTCGCCTCATTTGGAATTGCGTTTCGGCTCATCCATCGTGATAGAGGTTACAACAGATGTCTTGTGGATATCTTTGTATCCGGACTATATAACCAGATCGTATGATCAGATTCTTCTCTTTATTTGATTCATGAGTACCTTAACACGAAACCTTCCCAAGATTGCGTTGGTACAACATCCGCCTCTTATCCTCTTGAAATCTAGTTAGGGAACAATAAAATCAGGAAGACTGAATGGATTCTTGGGTAATTTGATCTCGTTTCCTTAGTACAACATCTCATTTGGGATTGTGGCTTAGCTTTTGTATAGCCAGTATGTGAATTTTTTTCTTTTTAACTGGCCAGACAAATTCGATGGAATTTATTTCCCAAATCTAATAATGTGCACATTGCTATAAGACCTTTGGGGTTGGGAACCGTTCACATTTGCCTATATGATTCGAATTAACAAGGCGAGAAAGACCTAAACGTATTATGTTTTGTTATTGATTGACCTCATATGTTATTGTTTTCAAGTTGTGTAGTGCATCATGCACGAGACAAGTTTCTTCTGTTCGTCAATCCCAGTACCATACGAGTTCAGTTTATCTGATTTTAGCAGTCTTAGCATGTCCAATGCAAAGAACGTTTTAATCCAGTAAAGTGGATAAAATCAATCCATAATATACTTTAGTACTTTTTTATTAAAATTCCTTTTTATATCTGTGAAAATACTATGTCCTAGAGATCTAATAATGCTGTACCAATCTCTCTTCAAGGTGGAGAAAAACTATTCAGCGGAACAATCAAGCCTGGTGAACAAGGCGTATAATACACTGGCGAAACCCTTGGACCGGGGATTGTACCTCTTGGAGCTGGGAGGACATCCCATAGAGGAGCTCACCGATAATACGGAAGTCGATCCCGAATTTCTAATGGGAATAATGGAAATCAACGAGGCACTTGTAGAATCTGGAACCATGGACGCAGTTAGGGTGATCGGAGAGAAGAACCATTTGGTTTTTGAAGGACTTGTGAAAGACTTGTCCGAGGCATTTCGTCAGAACGATATAGACAAAGCTAGAAAAATCTTGGTACATTTGAAATATTATTCTAATATCGAAGAGAAGGTGAAGGAGTTTGAACGTGAACAGTATGGGTGATTACAATTTAGTCAATCTTAATCTTAATATCCTATCGATGCCCCCCATTCGTTTATGTTGCTATAGGATCTTACTTACTTGAACTGAATTTGGTGTTCAATGCAATCTCAGTAAACTCAGATATAATATCACCGAATATTATATCTGACTTCAGCCCTATATAAATCCCGTGCGAATTTCAACTTCATTTGTTAGCCAATCAGGTGGCTAGATTGGTGAAACAAATTCAAAACTACGCCCACAGTAATTACACACGGTAGGATGTGGACCAACAGGGTAAACATTATCGGGAAACAGTATCCAAATATGGCATCATTTCCAAACAGTGTGCGCGAACATCAAAGGATTTACTCCAGCCGAAAGTCTGGCTTTGCTGGGCGGTAAAAAATATCAAAAGATCGTGTCGCGCGAAGGCATTCTCATTCTCAAAGTGAAAAGGCAGAACTTGTCGTGATTGGCTTATTATGGGATCCCGTAGAATATCGGCGAACATTTCGCACGAGTTTTTCATAGCGTTACATCTAGATGGTATTCTCCTGATTTACCATCTTGGTTTACCTAGATTGTGTTCAATGCAGCCATGTCATGAATATTAATAACATTGTGACATCACGGTCGCATATGGATAATCCACTTGCAGTCGATGACCATCTCCATTTATCCCATGCATGGTTAGCCATATATGTACCTCCCCTTACGGCGCCACATTGGCTAGAGCACAGCATCATTTAGGGATATCCAGTCAGCTTGGAGTCTTGATTCTGTTGAACCAACCATGCCAACCAAAAGCCGCTACCCTGATGTCCACTTCAAGCCACTATCAAGAGATTCCGGGATAATTTGGTCGACTCTCACGTCAATGCAAGCCAGTTACATCCTACAGCGATATATACAAATGGGGAGCAGAAAGGATGTAATTTTAATTGAATTGCTTTTAAGTTGTCGGTGTGTCCATATGAATATGTAAAAATGTGTATATCTAGATTAAGAAACTGAGAAAGTATATGCAATATTACCTATATACTGTTTCTAGGTTGGGCAAGACGGGTTTGATGTAGGAATGATAGAATCATATCTGTCGATATTGTTCCAGGGTGTGACAACAACCATGCCCGAAATTAAACTCTCGTGTCTATTCCTATTACTACAGATTTTTAAAATACTGTTTTAATTTATAAACTTGTATATATGCATGAAATTTTCAATTTTCCTTTCATTCACCCCCGAGAAGTAATGTGGCTGGACTGACACTGCTACGAAAGCCCACAGAAACTTGATTATGAATGTATAAATTGGTGGAAATAGGGAACTGATGATGACTATTAATATAGGAATAAATCATTGAAAGCAGAAAAGTTACTTTTCCTTATAATATTGCAAATAGACTTACTTCCCCAGTTGTGACATCGACTGTCTGTTTTTCAATAAATAAACAAATTGCTTATGGATAACAACTTCTAGTATATTCAGGACGACGTTTCGATATAGGTACTAGTATCGTTCTCAAGTCAATGTCCGTTTTTCGTCTGAAAGAAATGAAACCTGGAGCCAAAATCACCCAAATTTGACCCCGCCCCACTAGCTCTTGACCCCGCCCCACTAGGTCTCGATCATGGCCGACTTGTCCCTGATAAACATGTTCACCCATGCTTTAACAACATCCAGATGATCAATAGGTCCCCATAGCCTTTATTCATGCACTACTTATAATCGCACAATTTAATCGTCCATTTAATACCCATCAAGCTCTCGGAGCAAACATTCTCTTATTAATCGTCATCAATTCTCTATTTCCCCCAATTCAAACATCCAGATTCAAGGTAAACTTCGGTAATTTGATTTGTCATTGGATAAGTCGACACGCCCGTTCATCATCTTTTATAGTCTCCCACGACCTCTTTGATCTTTGTCCGCGAGAGCTCAAATATATTACGACATCACCCTATGCAGTTGAGCCTCGGCGGGCAACTAATATGGAGTTATCAAAAGTTCTTTAAAGCATATTATATCATAAATATCATAGAGAAGTGGTAACCATTTTGTTGACTTCAGAAAAATAAAAAAATTATTCCTAACCGACCATTAATTTTCTCAAGTTCCAAAGCTTCCTGAAGACTAATTAAAATTGACAGACTTTAACGCCGATTGGTTGATAGCTGGACATTTTGCCAAGATGAAAAGTTGTTTCTTTTTCTTTGAATCTGTCTACAGATAAAAAGTCATTTTACCAAAGTATCCATGTCACACCTGTCTATATCTTAAAAAATCTAATAGTCAGATTTTACTTGGCGATGCAGTAAAGATATTTCGTTTCAAAACTGTAAAACTGCTCTCCCTTCCCCATCTTGTTTGGGGGCTGTGGTCTGTACCCTCTAAAAACACTTGAGTGAAATTTCACTCTAGTACGAGTGGAAATTTACTCCACTTCAGTTGAAAATTTCTCTGGGCGTGTTGTGAGTTGCACTCAAATTGACCGGAGTGGAGTCGTCTTCACTCAACTTGAGTGGGATCAATTTTAACTGTTACTTGCGTGAACTTTTCACTCAGGTTTTTAGAGGGTAATATCCTGATTATTTCGGTAAATACCCGGTATTCAGTTCCCATAATTAGGCCCAATCTGTTCAAAAAAGAGCTAGATATTGTCGCCAGCTGGAACTCTGACATGGAGAGACTCAAATATTAGTGAGGTAGAACCCATTATTATTACCATCTAAAGAAGACTTATGTTGTACATGTATAGACAGCGATATCTGGTCAACTCTTGGGGGTGGGATGAACGATATGCTATAGTAATTCCTGTATTAAGTGTACACATTTCTGCATACTTGTATAGCATATTACATGACGGTTTATCCAATGTTTAACCCAGAATAGTAGACTTTTATAGATATAGTCTGCATTGTATACATAACAAGTTACTGGAACTGTTTTTTAGTATAGAAAAAGTTAAAAAAAACAAAAAAACATTGCTAATCTACATGTATAACGGTTCTTCCGCTCAGGGATTATTTGGAAAAATAAAATGACTGATTCGAGAGTATACAGGATAAGTACTTTCAAGCGTTAATTTCTGGGGAAATTGGTAAATGGCTTGGGTGCAAGAGAGAAAGTGGCTTGTAGAAGGATTGAAATCAGCGAAACCGGTTTCACGACTTAAATACTATATAGTCGTGTGGCGGATTCGCAGAATTTAACCATTTCAGAGCAAATTGTCGTAGCAGATTGTAATGACGTCACACGCGAATGGCGTAGCAGATTGTAATGACTTAACACGCGAATGGCGTAGCAGATTGTAATAACTTCACACGCGAATGGCGTAGCAGATTGTAATGACTTCACACGCGAATGGCGTAGCAGATTGTAATGACTTAACACGCGAATGGCGTAGCAGATTGTAATGACTTCACACGCGAATGGCGTAGCAGATTGTAATGACTTAACACGCGAATGGCGTAGCAGATTGTAATGACTTCACACGCGAATGGCGTAGCAGATTGTAATGACTTCACATGCGAATGGCGTAGCAGATGGTAATGACGTCACACGCAAATGTCCCCCTCCAAAAACTCAAATTAACATGCAGCATTTCTTTTAACGAAGCCTCGAAATTTGATTTGCACACATGTGTTGACGATGTACATTATTTTTCATATCGGACATTTGTCTTAAATACCGGCATTGTGTTCTCGCCGATTTTTTCCCATCCACTATAGTTGGTTTCAGCAGGAGATTTATCGAATAGAATTCTGGGAATGAACCGATGAGAGAAGATTTTAAATTTATAATCCTACCTCGAGAGCTTGCTCTTGCAATTTAAATTTTAGACCTTTTTCGACGGAATAGTATACGCTCGCTTTGGCTCGACACTCTTATGTTCTGTGGGCTTTTCTTCCGCCTTTCTGTGTTGTCTCATATAGACGGTAACTACCGAAATGCGGAGAGTTACGATCTAATGACATTACTTTATATAATTGAATGACAACATTGTCCTGAGTATCTGCGTATTTAGTATGAGTATAGTTTAGTATAGAAACTCCCGATTTATGGCTTATTAATTTCCTTATTGTTATTTATCGAAAACGCAGCGCTTGTAACGATATCTAGAAAACAAAGAAATGTGTAACGAAATCCAAATGTGTTGATGGGCCGCGAAATCAGTAATCGATAATCAAGGTTAATTGATGGGAACCTGATCGCCTCATTGATGACATGCCATGCAGTTGAGGACGAAACACCGCCAGATGGCAATAGAAACAAATTGTTACACCTGCAAAATCTACTCTGCCAATTATTAATGCACAATTAAATACTTCAAAAATACTGTTAACCAAACGAATTATTATGGATAACAACTTCTTTGTTTATTCAAAAATACTTTATGCATAACAAGAATTTTGCACACAAATCCGTCATTATTTGAGGATATATCTTGTTTATCATTTCCCAGTAGTTTTGCTAAAATAGATATCGGAATACTTCTTATATATGGAAAAGCAATCTTACGGATGGGTTGTCTATCCACTCCTATGTATTCTTATATATATGACTTCTATTCATACATGTTAGGGATGATCCATTGCAATAGATTTGCTTAAAGGCAAGAACATTCTGGTACCTCGAGTAAGCCGAATCTCCTTTCCCTGGCGTAATTGATAAAGTTAAACGTAGTGAGAAAATAAGGGCAAGAGAAAAGCTATAAATCTTCAGTAATATTCACGGGACGTTATAATTGACCCCGAAATGCAGCGGACCGACTTCCGGCTGCTGAATGGCAGATTTGACGCTTGCACATAAGTTGATGTTGATTTTTTTGTCACACCAATGATTCCTGATAAACCTCTCATTCAGTACACATGTTTCTATGCTCAACGCAGGCGGGACTACAGTCAGGTGCTCGGTTGTCAACCTTTTTTTAATATTAAGAGAGCACTCGTACCCAGGGACCATCGTTATTTCCAGACGGGTCATGTGCACTCCAGAGAGAAAGGGGCTCACAATATTGTTTCTGGAAACAACTTTCATATCACACGCATTCACACTGACCCCTTCCTCATAACTGAGGTAAATTTAATGGTGCAAAATATAGTCACAGCAACTACCGAGGTATTTCACGAAGTGTTAGATGGTCTCCTAAAGGTTAAGGGCAGGAGCTTGCCCGTTCCCCAGAAAAATCTAGAATTTTGCATCGATATCTTTTTGAACATATTCTTGGCCCACTCTATATATAGAGACCACTATGAGCAAACAAATAGAGGAAGGGATGCAAAATTTATGCTTTGCCCTTCGCCCCCACCTTGTCCGTTTCCTATGCCCAATTAGTATCATAGTTCTTGTTCGGCTGTGTGACTCGCAGTTCTCTGACTATCATTGCCATTAATTTTCTCTGGTAGATGTTTCTGGTACCAAGCGTCAATCTCTTCCAGCGTTTGAGGTAATACTTTGTCTTTGGTCTCCGGCAGTAAGAACATCAGAGCGCAACACACTACTAAACAGGCGCCGTAAATAGCCCCAGGGGCCCACGGATAAATCTTGATCTGGAAAAGAAATTCAAATTAATGTATTCGGTATAGACTCAAATTGTTTTATTTTATGACTGTGTGTATATTACTCTTTCCCCCATTGGGCCATTCTTCGCCACGTGGCCGTCTCTAATTTCCATAATAACTTCAATGTGGGTCAATAAATATGATATTGTTTCTTCAGCCATTGAAAATAACCGTTGCATTGGCCGTCGGTTTACAGTATGGCTGAAAGCAGACGCGATTTTTGAGAGTAAACCATTATGTCTACTATGTGTTATAGTCTAACTGCTCTCACCAAAAGGTTAGGGAGTCATCTGGATCATACACTAAAACAAATATAGTCTCTATATGGGTCAATATGTGGTTTGCTTATCAGAGAAAACTATTCACCATTCCAAGGCCAAAGTGAATACTGTTTTCTCAGGTCCAGGAAACCACATATTGACCTCATTAAAATACTTATTGTATAATGGTCCAAAGGTCAGACTTGGGTCAGCGTAAACTATCCCTTTCTGGACAGTAATATTCCAGTGGGACCTGCATATGGCGTATACATATCTCGCCTAGTAGCATTTGCTAGATCGTGTTAAATGTGACCATTTTAATCAACGCCACAAAACATTGTTACACAAACTTATAAAACAGGGCTATACCACCAAGTGCCTCCACTCAAGTTTCATAAATTTGGCGATACATATCGCATGCTGATAGCAAAATGCGAGCGTAATGTGCAAGATCTATGGCGTTACGTTTCGTAACTTATGTCTGATTCCGCTTAACCTGGGGCTAGGGGCCGTATGAACCCATGGACTTCAAGATCCTCATGGTGCTCATATTAACAGTCACAATCAAAGCGTGACTGAGATATATCATTCTCTGCACGACGACTTTACAGCGAATATCATATGTATTAAGAATACTGATCAGCGATACGGATTTGATATTTTTGGAACATCATGATGTCTTGTCGTGATCATTGAAAACTGTTGACCGCTTCTCTCTTGCAGGAAACTAGCCTATGTTTATGTATACTATGATTGTCTTTTTGAATTTGGTGCTAATATTGTTATATGGATATTGAATAGGTCTTTTGATTATGTATTCGGATCTTCTTTAATGGACGATGAGTGAGTTATGAATGACGGATGGAAAGATATGCCTATGCGACGGCAGTAGGTAGTAACAGGGCAGTTCGAGGTCAGGTGGCATCTTAACTTGATAAGTACGAAGTGCTCTCGAGCTATGCTCCCATGGTATGCCCCACTTCATGCCTCAGGTTATACCCAAGGCTACGCCCTCAGGCTGTGTCCCGGGCCAAGTGCCATCAATGCCACTAGGCACAAGTGCCATCAAGACCCTCAGGCTATGCGTCCTCAGACTTTGCACACAAGCAATGTCCCAGACTATGCAATAGCCCCAGGACAGGGTTAGACAAGGGTGGCACTCCCGCATTTCACACTTGCGGCGAATTTCAGGTGGTGTCCCATCTCCGACGTTCCGCTTGAATGACCTTTCGATGTGCTTTTTACTCTTGCAGGTGTCACTGCTCAAAAATTGCAAACCACAAATCTATGAGGGCATATCCGCTTGGCATAGCCTGGGGGCAATTTTGCCTGTAACAAGGGATGCTATTAATCCATATACATGGAGAGATAGGGTTCACTCAGTCTACATGGCTGCAGCCGTTCATCCAATTCAACACTGATCAACTTCAGAACGCTAGAAATTACTTCGAGGAAGACTTTTTCAAACTAATGAATAACTCCGTATTCGGAACAACCATGGAAAATCTTAGAAAGCGCACTCCCATCGAGCTCTTTCACTTCAAACAAAAACTCAAGAGAATGATCTCCAAACCCTCCTGCCAAGGGTTTAAAATTTTCAATGACAATTTAGCCGGGGTCAATCTCGAGAAAATGTTATTATTAAGCAGGCCCACCTTTGTCGGTTTTGCAATTTTAGACCTCTCGGAATTTCCTATGTGCCACTTTCATCACAACCAAATCAAGAGAAAGTATGGGCGAAGAGCGAAGCTACTGTTCACAAACACAGATCGTGTTATGCGATAGAGACGGGGGATGTAAACAAAGACATGGAGCACAATCTCCCTATTGTTCGACATCAGCAATTACCCTGAAGATCACCACCTCTGCAACCACCAATGCAAAAGCACTGGGCAAGATGAAGGATGAATGCGGTGGCGTACATGTAGATGAGTTTGTGGGTCATCGACATAAATAATACAGCATGATTTATGGTGGAGCGGAGAAGAAAACAACGAAAAAGTACAGGATCATTAAAAAAAATTGTTTAATTAAAAATCACGCGATGACGGCGTGCATACCTTGGCACTCGGCCTCGATATATCTCTGTTATTATTCTAAGGCATTATTCAAATCTAAAAAGTAATCATCATATATAGATGACTTATATCTGTAACTAATTGTACAGACCATGTGTATTAATAAATCGTTTTCATTCATTCATTTGTTCCAATAAGTGTTTTCTCGTTTTCAGGCCTTGTGAGAGTTCTTCCTCATAGCTCATATTGTATTACCTCTACACGTCATCAGGATTTCCTCATGAATTCGGTCATACTCTAGAGCCTTTATACGCACATCACGTTAATGTACATCAGGCAGGTAGTCATTCATTGCTTGATCCACAGCCAATATACCAATATAAGAGCTGTCAGAGCATTTCCATCATAGCTCTCTAGATTTGTATCTAATACCGCTTATGCCGATGCTAGGGGTCGTGTGGTCATGTCATCCAAGTTGCCACATGAACAGGTACAATAAATGCGTACCTGAGATACAACATATCACGAATCGTTAGATTCTTGGTATGTGCTTTAGAATAGGTTAACCAGAAGACTATACTGTGAAGTCATGTGGCTCTGTCAGTATGTCGGCAGCTCTTCCCACTTCCCTTATATGCGTTGTAATCTTCTCCAGTACAACCATTCGATATGGGCTCTTTAGTCTTGATCTTGATATCTTCGTTGAATATATGCGATGCTTTACCGAACAAGCCTTCCCGCATGTTATGTTTCACACTGGTGCTTGTTTCACACTGGCGCTTGATTTATCGAGTCATCACATCTCTAGCACTCCTTTCTCTCCTTTGTTTCCTAAACCAAGGAGGTTTGCTTTTGTGTATATAAACATGGCGTTCAGGTGTGGTCGGCTTAAGTCAATAACTAGGAAACCGTAAGGCATGGTAATGGTGTCTTCATACTTTTTCATGAAATATTCTGTTTTGAGGAAAGATGCGTCTTCAGAAGTGCCGGAGTTGATGGCAGTCGATGGAATTGTTGAATAGGGCAAAGTACTGACAGTTCAAGGCGATATCTCGAGAGGCTTTACCTTGAGGGACAGTGAGATCCTTTGGTAAACTAATCTGCCACTTTCCCGCCTGATTTGGTCTGGTCCAACACCACAATATTGATCTATGTGGGGTCAAAGTAATATGTCTCATGGATATCTTGAGATATTCCTGGGACGAAGCTCACGTTCTTTAATCGTGCATTTTCATAGGTAGGCTGCCAATGATTAGCACCAGACAATGCGCGTGCAGCAGAGCTGAATGATAGCTCCCTTCAAATATTTCAACACTCACGATGTTTAACCACTCCCTTATGACCCATGGCAATCATGGTAAATGGATGACCTAACGTTTCATCATTTGTGTCCTGCACACCAGTGCTGTGCTTATACGCTATCCTTATACGGTCTAAAGCGTCTGTCGCTGTATAATCTCATCTGAAGAAATGTTTGCGCATATTTTCATCTCTTGTAAACTTTTTAGAACCGATTGTACACGAATAGGTCATGATATTCTATGGTATAATACGAGTATTCATATGGATGTCCCATGGGTAGAATGCATCCTTTTCAACGGCGTTGTCCTTGTATAGGAGGAATCGTGCTACTGGAAGTAAGGTGCGTGGTGCAGCCTTAGGTTGCAGGGTGCAGTATACGAGTTAGTCTATGGGTCGGGGTGCAGGCGATGGATCTCAAGGTTGTGATCTGGGGCATTGCCTGCGAGAAAAGCCCGAGGGAGCATAGCTTGAGAGCATTGGTGGCACTTGTGTCTGGGGGGCACTGACGGCATTTGCGCCTGGGGCATTATCTGAAGGCTTAGCCTGGGGGCAGAGCCTGAGGACATAGCCTGGGGACATGGCTTGGGACCATAATAAGGGACTATAGCCTGAGGTTGTTGATGGCACTTGTGTCTGTGGGTATTGATGGAACTTTGTACTCATAAAGTAAAGGTGCTACCTGGGCTCGAACGGTCCTTTTACTATCTACTGACGGCGGACGTGTGGCAATCTATTCTGACAAAATATAACTGTACCGACAGCATATATATTTACCAAAAGGTTTGCAAATGGTGCCACCATTCCTCCGACCCTGGCTGCTGTCGATGAAAGACCCAGTCCTAGACTTCTGTAAGGTTAAAGAGGAATGTGAATCATTCGTGCTGATGTTGAAAACTTCAGAGTAAAGGGACAAACTGTGGAAAACATTTTATGAAATTATCTTCACAACGCCAAGGGTTCTTTTTGAGCTAAAGGCGAAACCTTGAACATCTTGCATAGCAGACCGCGTTCCACCCACTTTCGGTGTTTTTCGCATTTGCCTGCCTGATGGAATATTTCATGATTAAGTATAGTACTATATGAAATAATTTATTCAAAATGTACATATTCATCTACTGCCAGATATCCCACAAGTCAGGTAGCATTGGTGTTTTCGAATCTGTTGTCACGGTCGCCTTGGTCGCGATAAACAAGTGATATGATTGGTCAATATACACGGGATCTTGCTTTGCTGATTAACTGAAAAATCCAGTCGCATTTCCACGAACACTATCCAATCCGATGTGTATCGTAGATACCCCCGACGATGATGATAATAGGCATACTTAACTCCTCATTCAAGTTATAGGTACCCGGTATTCACCGCAAGTGTTTCAGTATTTCCCTCTTTTGATATATGCTGAGAGAAAAACAGTTACCAATATAATGAGGTGGGCCCAGCAACTGTACGTTTAGATGAGGCTCAAAATTGTCGAGAGGACCACCCAAACGGGTTAATGATATATATCATTCCAGTTCAACTTTTACACTTTGAGTTTATTTTGATCACCTGAGGTGGTCGTGTTGACTTTCCGTTGGTTAGTATAAGCTCTAAGGAAGGCCCGGTCATTGACCTTCTGAACCGGTCACTTTGACCGTTCTGAATCTGTGCGTAAATACGGTAAACATGCCCGTGCATTACTTTGTTCTATTGTTGGTAAAACTAGTTGTACATGGCTGGCCGTCCTATATTTACCTCAGGTTTGTGGGGAACAGCTCTGGGGTGTACATGAAAAGCGCACCAAAGGAAGTTGCGATTCCGAATTTACCAATGATGTAACAGACGGTTATGGCTGTTCCTCCAGCTGACCCTGTGTGAATAGAAATGGTGTTCTCTTGTATATATATATAGGCAATACTTCTATCCAAATTCCTAAAATGTTTCTTTTACAAAATTACTTTATATTTGCAAATTGGAATAATAGAGAGGAAAATACTTCTATAATGGGAGGCGTTCACAACAGGACCAGCCGATAAACCCCATCTTCGTTACACCAAACCAATTTCTGTGTTTCCACTTCGAACTAGCTCCAACTGGAACCTAATGATACTGTCATTAGGTTCCACGTACATCCCAGCCACCATCGTAATGTAGAAGCCCGAATCGTATAAACAATGATTTAGTTGCTCCTTACCATGCATTTTCCGATAAAACGTATAATGAACTAGTCCGAATCGTCCGAACGGCCAACATCTGTTGTCTTTTTGAGTGGGGTTCGCCGCCTTTTTTACCAGTCCCCGCTTGAATATATGATCAGCTCCGCCATGTATCGTATCGTATCGTATCGTATCCTTCGTAAATTCCTCCTTCACATATTTATTATTATACAATCAATTGGAACCACTCAACATTTTTACCTCCGTCGATCAGACGGAGGTCTAGGAGCGCAACGTGAAATCTCCCGCCAAATAATTGTCATATGGGGAACCCACGACTCATAGTATTTCCAATAGGGATTGTCATGGTTCCCGACGAAATCTTGAGGCACTTTTCTTGGACACAATTGAAATAATGGGGTTCCCCATTGCAATGCATTGCAGTGGGCCTTGCTTCTGTAGTCGGGTTCCACCTCAATCTCGAAACCAGAGCTATCCGGTCCTGTCCTCCCATCCACCGAGAGATTTAACATGGCGGCCCTCCAGCTTGTAGAGACGGACAATGGGATTTTTTGCCGTTTTTCTGGTAAGTTTATTGTCGCCATTTGATGTCATTACAACTCAATGATTCATAGTACACCACCCGTCATTTATATATATCGTAAACTATTTGTCGGCTGATGACTTATGTCGACGCTAACCAAATGGCACAAGTTGTTGTTGTTGCATATCAAACTGACTGACTGACTGGAAGACAACAGCACAATCGACGATGCCCTGATTTTACGGATACTCGTTTTCTTTCAGTTGATGATATCCACCAGCCTGGTTGTTTAAAAACAGTTATTCTAAATTTTGCTGATAAATTATATTTCCGGGGGGGGGGGCTATTTATCTTGGCATTTGGCAGTTGAATAATGGTTTGATTTTGCAGAAGCACCAAATTGATCTACCTGCGCGAGTCTGTAAACTTATTTAATAAAGCTGATAAATAATATACATATACTTTTCTTTTCATTTATCCTAACAGTTTACTGACATCCACATTGTGTGCTGTGACACTTGTTGATGAAGAATAATTTGCTTGTTAAAACCTGATAATATTCTGAAAACTTATTCTGATTGTCTACATTCCACATGTAGGCCTACATTATTGAGATTTTTGACTGATAGCATGGATGGAACCTTTCTCAATTTTTTTTTTTTTTTTGGTAGTTTTAAGCCCTGGACATACCACTGGGCATTTATTTGCCATACGATCACATTTCACACACTTTGTTCAGCCCCGTGATCTGGAACCAAACAGACAGTATCACTAGATGAAATAAGGAGAACATGATATACATTTCAGGTTTTACCAATGCCAAATGACTTGAACAGAAGACAATTAGACAAAAACAAAATCAATAAATATATCAATAAATAATAAATTACATAGAAAATTTTCTTGTCTTTGCAAGGGGGACATCAGACACACTGACAGCACAGACCATTCATTCAAATTTCGCCTTCCATTGGGGAGGCAGAAATATTCCTCAAACACAGTATACATATTCTCTTTTGTGATCTAATTTTCGTTTGTCAAAATATTGCTCCATAGAGAAGTTACTGATATAAACAATCCTGTTCTAGATTATGATAGACTGGATTATTATCATGCTCATGCCACTAACATGAACTCCAATCCAACCAGTGGTCAAGATCCATCATCATTCTTCAGAATTCATATTATTGATCACTCATAGATTGGATTAAGTTCTCATAGTACTCAGTTCTCATTTCATACTTTTGCAAATTCTTGTAACATGGTCAGGCTCCAGTTCCATTAAGTACACGTATGAAAGGTGCGAACTGGTATGATGGATTTCATCTTGTTGTGTATGGCGAAAGAATGAAATATAATGAAGGCCATCAACATTTTCAATGAAGTGAGTTTTGATATTAAATATGTATACAATTGATTCCAACTTGCAGGGTTAGCACTTCTGATATCAGATGCAACAGGACTGTTACACAATGGATGTACTGGATGAAATGGAAAAACCAAAAGAGACTATTGATTGGTTCAGCTGTGTCAGAAAGGTGTGGAATGACAGAGGTGGTGAAAATCAGAGTCAGTGATTGGCCACAAGCCCCCCCCCCCACATTGGATATCAGCTGATTCCTCAGGAAATAAACATTACGCATGTAATGACCACCGGCAGAGTGATACATGTGTCAATCGGTCAGACATTTTCAAGGATGCCCAGTTTTAACTTAAAACAACCATGCCGGACTTCATTCCTTCTCTCAGAATAATTGGATCTAACTTTTACAAAACCTGCAGCCCCCAATAGCTCCTGGATCTAGACCACATAAATGAAGGGATCTAATTTATCGGTGCTATGGCAAAAATATCATGTAGAATGGGTTGTGTGGATAATATCAGATTCATGAAAGTTGAAGTCCTGCAGCATGCTCCACAAATATCATCAAAGGTCATAAAACTTTCTGGTCTGCGCCAGTGTGGATCTATACTTGTTTTGTTTTTTTTACAAAATTATCTCCCTTGACCAGGTGAGGACTTCAATGTGTCTGAAATGATTTAGCTTCTAGAAACAAAGACTTCATTTCCTGAGTAGAGGTAAAACCGAACATATTTTGATTATTTTATTCAAATTTCAATTCCACTTCTGGTATATGTACATGTATAAAATACATACAGAATGAACTGCATACAGAATAACACAAAGAACAGGTATATGTATCTCATTACATTCTTAACCAAAGATCAATACCTGGGTGATATTACAACAATACCATGATTGGCTTAACTTTAGCTGCTGAAGATATTTCTAATTTGAGGGTAATGGGCAATCATACTAAATTTATTTTCATAACTTCATTTATTTTCACAATAAGCAACATAATCGAGATTAGCAAGTGAAGTTTTACAACATAATATAATACGCATCATGGATCTCATAGTGTAGACATATATACCCTTGGATATCTGTTACCCTGATTCAGTCATAATATTGTCTGTATTACACTCAAAATAAAATTCCGTTTACTCGAACGGAAAAAATCCGTCCCCAGGGAATCAAGGGAATATTCCGTTATTGTAACGGATTCCTATTTTTTAACGGATTCAACGGATTTTATTATCCGTTAAATTTAACGGAAAAGTCCGTCCCCAGGGAATCGAGGGAATATTCCGTTATTGTAACGGATTCTTATTTTTTAACGGATTCAACGCTGGGCCCTTGCTGGTAACCGGAAATTTATTAAATTTTATCCCATGCAAACTGGGTTTATATTGAGTGGACTTTTTCACGTAACTCTAACGTCCGAGTTAAGAGAATAATCCTCTCAGTATATAGATCATCGGAATCGTTCGTAATATCCAATGTTTAATGATTTTAACTCAAACCGCATTGATATTGACTGCGCTGATTAGCTCTCATGTGGTTTTTAATTCAGTGCTTTCTCTTTGTCGAGGAAGAAATTAAAAAAAATTAAAATTCTATCGATCGGACAGAGTCGGACATGTTTGGCATATAATTCCGATATTGCTCATTAATCGCAAACGTAATTATACATGCAGATAAATTTTAAAATTACAATTTCCTGCTCATCAAAGTAAAACAAATGAGTAGGTTCATTCAAGTTAGATAACTCTTGGTGCGGTGATGCCCACGACGGCCCGGTGTGGTTAGGTTAATGTGGAGATGCCAACACAGACCAATTCAGAATGTGGGCTTCCCAGTACTTAACCCACTTGGGGCCAGTGTAGGGTTGTCCATGCCCCCACAGCCCGCGACATGCCCACGTTTGCCCAGGTGGGACCAATGATTACTTGCTGACTGATGGGATATTCCGTTGATGTAACGGATGAGTCCGTCAGTGCAATACAACAACGGAAGATTCCCTTACTATAACGTACTATTACCGTTTATATAACGGATTAATCCGTTAAAACTACCTAACTGATAGTAATACGTTAAATTTTAACGGATTATTATTTTGAGTGTAATTCAGCCGTCGTCCATTAGAGAATATCCGCGCTCATAATCCAAAGACCTATTCCATATCCCATATAACAGTATTAGCACCAAATCCAAAAGACAGTCATAGTATACATAAACATAGGCTTGTTTCCTGGAAGAGAGAAGCGGTCAACAGTTTTCACCTAGCTATGATATGGTCTGATGTAACGCCGACTTGTCTTTTGAAGGCTGATAGTCGTTGGTGGCGATGGTACGTTAACTGAGGTGGTGTCAGCACTGTTGAAACGGACATTGAAAGATGCGGGTGTTGACGAGGACGACCCGTCTGCAAACCTGATAACACCTACGGTCACATGTAGCCTAATAGCTGCAGGTATTCTTTATATATACTTTTACATATACTCTATGAAGAAGTTTATCACCTTCGTTCCATGCATGTATATGCTTATACAAATCTTCCTCTAAGGAGTGTTATATTTACCTATAAGAGGTCAAACTTCCTATCAAATTGAGTCTGACTATTTACAGTAATCGTTTAGCATTACCCGATGTCGCGAACGGCATATTTCTGAAAACGTCGTATGATTTGAAGAAGTCAACAGAAAATATCTTGGTTGTCTATATATTACACCTCTTCCAAGTGTCTTCAAATAGTTTAAGTATTTGTGATAATTCTATTTTCATATAGGTTCGCTCAACTTACATCCCCTCTTTTCTGGGTTTAGTAAAGACCCCACATCCAGTGCTCTCGTCATCGCTGTTGGTGAGCTAACATGGATCCTTGTTTTCTTATATTTATGTTTCAATCCGATTGTTCAGTCTTCTTTTTATTCAAATGAAAGTCTGGAATTCGGGGTGATTTAGTTGTGTACTTTCAATCCACACACATTGCATCAGCGAGATTCCCTTCTGGTTCGGCAAAGGATTTGAAAAAAACGTAAAAATATTATCTCAAAGTGATATTATGTTTGTATTACAGGACAAACTCTGACCCAGGACGTTGTGACCATTCACTGTGGTGATAAGCTAATGGCATACTCTCTACTGATGATTCGTTACGGTCAGTTGGCCAGGGTGTTTAACTTCACGGAGAATCACCGATGGGCGGGACCAGCCAGGAATAAGGGTGAGTCTGAGAGCCTATATCAAGTTCATCTATCTGTAATAGTGATTCGGTCAACCGGAATAGGAGTGACATTTACAGGGGTTTTTTGCGAAATTTCCTTAAGGCCGTTACAAACCGTTACAAGTCAGTATGTTGCCTATTTTGCTTTCATTGGACCTCTCTGGTTGCTTTCAGCGAACCAATTGTAAATATATGCCTTCATATGCAGACGAGGCACATGGACCATGTTATGTCAGCCCGTAGATCATTCAGATTGTATGCATAGCTGCTAGCTTAGTTAAATCTGATTAACCCTGTATTATATCTCTCTATGTATGCCTGTCAGATTAGTCCATGAACAAGGTATGTTCTTTTGTAACACTGTGAGGTACGAAGCAAACTATCATCGATGTAGTACCACTGGAAGAAATAAAAAATATGTAAGACGAACTTCTTAAACGGGTAGTTGTTACTGGATATGTTGTGTCATGTATGGCTTAATTCATCAATAGGTTCGTATTAAAATCTATTTCGATACAGATCAGGTTTAATCTGTCCAATCCAGTAAATTGTCCTCGATAGACTGGCTAATATATGATGGCAACCATTCCAATTTGATATCTAATTAGGCTGGTATTGTTTTCAACCTATTCCATTACAATAAATAGGGAGCATCATGATTAAATTCGAATTGCACTTTGGTACATATGCTTTGAAACATTTTATATGTCAGAGAGGAATGTCAGCTAACGATGTCTTGTTGTCTTGAGCTTTGCTAACCTTGTTGGCCAGTTAAGTATTGTCACTGTGACTTCAACCCTCAGTGAGCATGTATTTTGAATTATTTTCCACAGATATTAATGAATTTTTTCACCCATTATACGCAATCAGTTTATCTCTGTGTTATCAAGGTGAGACGTTACAGACTGGTATTCTGAATAACAGCTTTCATTCTACTGGCTAGCACTTCACATTTCTGCCTATTTTAAGGTATCGCATACATATCACGCTCACAGTTTCGATTTGATGGGTTCTCTTCGCTGCAGTGGATGCTATTGGTTGAGTAGTCGTGCCATTCAATGTTGTCACATGAACTTCCACAATGAAAAACTATTACATCCCAGAATCCCACGCGGACCTGGGGAGCCACTTAGGTTCAATGCTCTCAGAATACCACACTGTGAGGGCAAATGACTTCTGATCAGATTACGCCGATCTATATGTTCACCATCATTGCACGTTATCGCTCGGAAGTCTGTCAGTAATTATGAAACGCAGCAAAACAAGGGCGTTAGAAAAAGATACCGGCGTACTGACAATGAGTCAAATGATCCCACATGCATATATACTGACTGCATTTTTCTAAAAACAGCACCGATAAGGCTACGGTCACACTGGATGGGATATTGTGTGCGATGTCCAGTGCGATTGGGACGTGCGTTATCGCAAAGAAATGAGTAACAGGCTATAACGCAGGAGTGGTCAAACCGTTCCGTTGTCGCTGTGCAGTCCGTTTCGAATTGAGAATTTTTCATTTTGTATTGCACTGACCTCATGATCGCATTCCCACATAATCGAATCTGGGACTATTAGATTGTGTATTTAATAACAAACTTGCATGTTGAGGATCGTTTCAGCCCTTACCATTGTGTCTCTTTCAGCCATGCCTGTTTATTTGATCTTCAACAGACAGTTAATTGACGTGGAATTGGAATATATACCAGCTGATGATAACAGGTAGCTTATCCTTTGACATGCATTGGCACATTACCTGGAGAGTGATTGCATCACCTATTAGACATTTCTAGCCCACCCCCACCCCCACCTCATGCCCCATAGTAACATAGCCCCGTTTCTGAGACCATTTATCCGGTGGCACGGACACGGCTTCCTTAATAGTATAGAACTATACCATAGAACACTATACGATCTGTCATCATGCCATTTCATTTATCCCTTGTCACCTTTTGAATTAGCCTTGGTATATCATACCACACTCTACAGTCTTCCTCTACGAACTAGAGACTAACCGATCAGAACCTACAAACTGATTATGTGTAGGGTGTTATCTTCCACCACTAGCTTTGTACGTCAGTCCCCCTAATATGGCGGTAGGCGTGACTTCGTTTGTAGGTCAGCTAATCAATAACCAATGACAATCAATGACACATTTCGAAATTCAAATAAATTCAAGTTCACTGACGTCTCATGTCTACTTATATGTTATTGAGGACATCTGGGGGCTAACATACCAAGGCTCGGTGTAAACGTAGAAATTGACTTGGTGTGAGAAGATGCTACAATTTCACTGATAGCTGAGGATGACCAAACCATCTTGAAAAACTCTTAACGGTTTTGAGAAATTCATTTTCAAACAAAGAGAAAAGCTTTGCAAGTTCACTCATTCGTATATAATCTTGTATGGGAATAAATATGAAGTAATGGCAACGAGCCAATCCACATAGATTTATATATGCAAATAAATAAATAAATAAATAAATAAATGAGAGAATTTCTTGTTGATATGGAATTGTTCCAGTCAAGACAGTCCGACTAAACAAGCAAGGGACATAACTCAAGGTGGAATGAAACACGATGACCAGGCTTCAACAGGCTCCAAAGACGGGACAGAAACCAACATTGAAAGCACAA
Source organism: Hanleya hanleyi (assembly GCA_036873755.1). Taxonomy (NCBI): domain Eukaryota; kingdom Metazoa; phylum Mollusca; class Polyplacophora; order Lepidopleurida; family Hanleyidae; genus Hanleya; species Hanleya hanleyi. The sequence goes on from JAVTVY010028718.1 coordinate 85,926, forward strand.
CAGAAGGGGCCAAGGCTAACTCAGGTTCGAATCAACTTATAGAATGTGTTCGAAAAGAAGAGTTGTTAAAATAAATGACAATTTACATTTAAAAACATGTCTTGTTGGCATGCATCGCGATGAGATACGTATACACGGCATGATACCTGAAATACACGAGGTTGAAATAAGAATCTTCTATTTGTATACTCATACTGATCTGTGGTCAAGTACCATGACTCCGAGTAAAGCATCAAAGTCGCCCCTACGATCCAAGGTAATTCACTGAAAATAAAATGCCAGAAAACGGCCGGAAATTCACATCCACACATCCTCAACTTCCACTCTCACAATTTATGGTTCATCCGGTTTAACGATACACCAAAATATCAGCTGGAATCTCCAAAAATGCAAACATCTCCACCATCTTGGTTCAACAGCCTTTCCAAAATACTGAACCACCCTCCTATGCCAGGGAGAGTGCTTGAGTTATCATCATCAGATATAAGATCAGAAACTGAGAGGTATCGGTTGACAGGTTTGATTGTTGAATATCAGGGTTTTTCTCTTCAGAGAACATGAGGAAATAAGGAAACTTGATATACCGAATATACCGGATTAACCCCGAACAGAAATTCATACTGGAATATATGATTCACGATATGTTAGCAAAAGACATCATAGCGCCGTCTGTCAGTCCATGGCGACACATACAAGGTATTCAGGTTCGTTGTTGATTTTCGCCACTTGAATGCAGTGACTGAACATACCATTACCAACGAGTGAAGAGCCACCGCAGAGTATTGGTGATCTGTCGCCTACTGTATTCACAACACTTGCAGATCAAAGTGACTACAACCAGGTGGTTATTCGTGAGCCATCACGGAAGTCAACAACGTTGGGATACCATCTGGGCCTGTTTCTGTACAGTACGCTTCCCATGGGGCTCCAGAATTTTCTATCTGCATTGATTTATGTTAGGGCTGTCCTACAAAACCTGGAAGACCTGGTGATATTCTCGCGGTCATTTGACGAGCACCTGGTTCACTTACGCGAAGTTCTGGGGAGATTAACGTCAGCAAATCTCAACCTGAAACCCCAAAAGTGTTCATTTTGTAGACCTCAGATACACTAGTTTGGAAAGTGTGCGCAGTCAACGAGTTGCCTGAGCCGAAAAATTTGAAACACGAGGATTCCTTGGACTCAGAAATGTTGACTCAGGCACTATCGTCGGTAAATTACTTAAAATATTCTCCTTTTGCAACTGACCAACAAAGATGTTCCGTTAGGATCGACCATTAAAAAATGCAGGAGAGGCTGACAACTGCACCGGTTATGGATTCCAGACTATCAGAAATCATTTGTATTATATATTGACCTAGCTCATACGCGCCGGATGTAGCTTGTGCCAACAGAAGGGAGACACAAAACGAGTGATAGCATCTTCTGCAGAAAGAAACTATGGAATCGCGGAAAAAGGGGGCCTTGCTATCGTTTATGGTTTCAAACACTTCGATTACATTTTCAGATATTCGAAGTTCATTGCAGCTGTAGATCACTCCGAAAATTCAGATCAAAACACATCAATATGCCAATGAGACTACTCTGGATGGATCTTGTGAATCTCACACCAGAGCTATGGGTCTCCTGAATTAGTTTTTCTTTCGCGGCTGGCCTGTGCCTGAATGCTGAGAAATCTGTGATTGTGTGCATTGGTAGAAAGAAAGGAAGCTCCGTGAAACGGTGTCCTCATTACATGATAACTTGGGACCCAGGAGGTTATAAACTACTCGGAAACTTGTACTCGGATAGATCGATTAACACATCCTCGCTAAAACCAGGGGTATTCGCCTTTGGCTCACAAATAGAAACCTTGGCGTGGTGAAGATGCGATTAAGGGCCGCAGGTTTGATTCTTCTAAGTGGTATGGAATATTCAAAATGTAGTATAGAAGATGCCTACTAGGGGATGCCCGTTGCACAATTCTCCGGAAACAAGTAATTTTAACGGATTTAATAAAGCTATCTAAATCCACCATTTTAACTCCTCCCTTGTCATAGTCTTGCGAAAATTGTTTCCTGTTTACCTTATCATTCCCTCCCCAAATGAATTTATACAATATATTTTTTATCTTGGTAAGTATGTTTTGGGGAGGGTTTGGCAGCGTAAACAGCAAGTGATTTAATTTTGGAATAGCTAATGTTTTTACTATTACGACTTTACCCAGAACTGTTAATGAACGTTGCGACCAACTTCCTAATAAGTGTTGTATCTCTTTTAGCTTTTCAGTATAATTAATTTCTACCATGTCTATCATACCCATAGTGAATGTTACCCCAAGCGTTTTGAAGGAATTTTGAGACCAGTCTAAATTGCGTTCCAAAAAAGATTTATCGGGTAGCTTTTTCTTCCGTTCAAGACAGAAGATCTTAGTTTTGTCCTTATTGACTTTCAGACCCGACAGCCTACCGTGCCACTCGAGTGTTTCTAAACAGGCTTTGAGTGAGGCGTCTGACCCATCTAAAAAGAGGGTAGTATCATCCGCAAATTGAGAAATTTTATATTCTTTATCACCAATTTTAATTCCTTTTATTTGTTCATTCTCACGAACGAGTAAGGCTAGAATTTCAGCACATAAAATAAACAAATAGGGAGGGAGGACTCTATTGATATAGTCTTCAGCATCTATTAAATTATGATTATGATAATAAGTATTTAATATACTGCCCGCCTAATTGCGATTCATACTTGCGCGCGAAATGGACTCATTCTGTCACACCGCATCTGAAAGACTGTGATAAACATTCTAGCTTGATTGTGCCGCAATGGCATGCATCGCTTATTTGCATTTTAATTGCGCAAAGACTGCATTTCATGTATTTAAATGTGATTTAGTTTGTATGTAATGCATGTTTGTAGTATGTACACTCTCAAAACGCAAATGTTAGATTTAACATCTATAGCATTGGAGGAGGGAAAGCATCTAGAAAGTCATGTATTCACCATTTCCAAGTGATAAATGCAACATTTAAGCTGTTGCATCCAACAATTAAAAAGTGGTGAAACAACAGTATCTAGATGCTTTCTCTCCTCCAATACTCTAGATGTTAAATCTAACATTTGCGTTTTAAGAGTGTATGTGGTGGTTATTCAATTATATTTTGCCATATCCGTTAGTGAGAAATAGAACTAGAACTCAATAATGATATTGCTTGGCCTTGTGGGGAAACCCACAAGAGAGTAACCAGCAGAGAGAAACCGTCGTAAATTTATTTTATTATTGCATATACTCGAAACAAATATTGATAGAACTGCAATCTGGAAAAGGAACCTATTGCTGAACCATTTGACTCTCAGGTTATAAGCCGGGATATCAATTACATGGGAAGTACCCCCAACCCAACCTCGTCTCACCCAACCTGTCCTTTTCTCATCTCTACATCTCTCCATATCCTCCTATCCTCATACCTAAAAGTCTACATGAGTTATTTTCTGTCTCCTTACTGGGGGGAAATATTCAGCCTAATAGGCTGTGGGTTATCATCCACGATAACACGGGACAATACTCGTATAATGGACAATCGACTGATTTTAAATTATCCGAATACTTTTTTCTCCGTATTGTTTTTGTTATTTTTTTCTCGAATTTGTGTTGCCCTTTTTAAAGACTAGATACGTCATGAAAACCCAATTATACACAGAGACAGGATTATGGTTATCGATTTGACTGGCGATAATTTCCTATACTTACCTGACTTCATTGTAAGCAATATTATTATTTTAATCATTATATAATGGGTTATAGAAGATACCGCTTGGATGTAGCTATGCGATAATGTAAATAATTATTTCACCCATCATCCCCAAATACCTGTCCACGTCGAAATTGTAGGTTGTTTTTTTTTTGTAAATGGCGTGGTCATTGAAAGACAATAAGTGCCCAGCGGCATGCTCAGGGCTTAACTGTCAAAAACAACCTTAGATCACTCTGCATCGGGTTAAACTGTCAATTCGTCAACAAATGCTTGTTGTCATGAATCATTTGTTTTTAACCAGGGCCCTATTTATATACTTCCATGGCCGAGGGTTCTTAGTACTTTGCACGGCTCATGTGTTTGCAGCTTCTGAATGGAAAACGATGTCGTGCCGTGTCCTCGATATCGGCTGCGCACTTCCTGACGTGCAGTCTCCATTTTATGGGAAACCTTACTGTTGTCAGCAGAATCTCAATGATGGGTTCATATACATGATGAACATGAAGAACTGTGGAAGACTGGAACAAATCAAGTTCTTCACTAAGCTGAGTAACCGTGAATCCACTACGGTGAGTGAATAGACGAAATTAAGTAAATTGAGCGTTCATTATGTGTGAAGATTATAAAGATATGCGACATAATGGCACAGATTTACGGTCAAAGCTATCGGAAGCAATTGTATTGGGGACACATACGTCGTCGAGGGGACCGCTCAAGAAGCACCGAACATTCCATTCTCCCGTGCAGATTTTGTAAACGCCTAAAATTCTGTGAACTACACTCTGACTGCATTGTGCAGAAAAGCGCTTGGCGCATGTGAGTTCGGTTTTTATCAATTTTGATCAACACAGGGAGTATGTATCTCGGTATATAAAGCACTCTCGAAAATACCTGGATTGAACTCAACCTACCGAAAACCAGAAAAATTCTTATAGGTGGGATATATAGACCACCTCGATCCAGCATACCGGACTTCTTTGAAATGTATTCAGCACTATTAGATTGCTTAGACCCGGATGTTGAAACTGTCATTTTAGGAGACCTGAACTTGGATACTTTTTCTAGAAGTGAAGCTAAGAAACTATTGGACATATCAAAGGATAGGGCATTTTCACAGTTAATTAAAGATGCCACTCGGGTAACTCCTACTAGTCAAAGCTGCATAGATCTTATTTTTGTTAATGATCCCAGTAAAATTACACACTCTGGTGTGCTCGAGGTTGGCATATCTGATCATTATTTGCAATACTGTGTCCGTAAAGGACAGATTCCTAAGCTGCCGCCAAAAATCATTAACACAAGATGCATGAAAAATTTTGACGAGCAAAAATTCATAAAGGACGTTAAGGATGCCCCATGGTGGGTTATGAACGTGTTTGATGATATACAGGACGCATGGGACTATTTCCATAAACTTTTTAACTATATCTGTGATATCCATGCTCCAACAACACAACGCAAGGTTAAAGGTCAACCAGCTCCCTGGATAACCGATGAAATCAGGAGTCTCATGTACCAAAGGGACTATTTTAACAAACAGAGAAAAAAGACAAAAAGTACCTTTGATCATGAACAATATAAAAACTTCAGAAATCGGGTGAACATTGATCTCAGAGCAGCAAAAAAGGACTACTTTGAAACGAAACTGTTGGAATCCATGCAGAACTCTAGACAATTATGGACGCATCTCAAACGAGTCCTTCCAACGAAAACTGTGTCCGAAACTGTCGAACTAAATGTTGATAGCGCAGTCATAAAAGACAACTATCAGATTGCAAATGCTTTTAGTGCCTTTTTTAGCTCAATAGGAACCAAACTCGCTGAGAAATTTGGAACGGCGCCGTCTAGGACGTCTCAAAATCAAAATGCTGACGGTGTGATTTACTTCAAGTTCTATGAAATTTTTCCAAATGTAGTCAAAAAAGTAATTATGAAATTACGCTCTAAAAAGTCCTGCGGTATGGACCAGATTTATTCGACCTTTTTGAAAATTGCCTCAAATGAAATCAGCCAACCGCTCGCGTACCTCTTCAATATTTCTATGAAGACGGGGAAAATCCCAATAGAATGGAAGGAAGCGAAAGTAACTCCAATTCATAAAGAAGGTGACCTGTCTGATCCTGGAAATTATCGACCTATTTCGGTCATCTCGAATGTAATGAAAATTTTAGAGAAGATAGTTCACAGACAGCTATATGATCATATTTCCTCCCATAATCTACTAAATGTATTTCAGTCTGGTTTTAGACCTGCACACTCAACTTCTACTACACTCATTAATGTAAGTGATTATATACTCAAGAACATGGAAAGCGGACGCACCACAGGTGGCGTATTTCTTGATCTAAAAAAAGCTTTCGATACAGTTAATCCATATATTCTTTTGAGCAAATTATCAAATTTTGGTATAAGTGGTGTTGAACTTGAGTGGTTCTCAGATTATCTTACTGGTAGATCTCAAAGTGTCAGTTTTAAGGGATGTATGTCAGACTCCACAAAGCTTAGTTATGGAGTGCCCCAAGGCTCTGTTTTGGGTCCTCTTCTCTTCATTATTTATATAAACGATTTGCCCTCAGTGCTCAAGCATTCTAAGATAGTATTATATGCTGACGATAGTGCTATATTTTATTCTGATGTTTCTGTTTTAAAGATAAATCGGGCCTTAACAGAAGACCTAGAAAGTGTATCTACTTGGCTCAAAGAAAATTGCTTGACTTTAAATGTGGCAAAAACTAAATGCATGCTATATGGAACACATCAACGACTTGCTAAGGAAACCAATTTGAATCTAGATGTGAATGAGTGTCAAATTGACCAGGTTGACGTATTTAAGTATCTTGGTGTTTACGTTGACTCTTGCTTGACATATAGAGATCATGTTGACAAAATCTGTTCCAAAATATCGCAACGGATAGGTGTCATCAGCAACGTCCGTAAATATATTTCACAGGACTGTGCAAAACTACTGTTTACATCTATGGTAACACCACTATTTGATTATTGTGATGTAGTGTGGTCGAATTGTAGTGACAAGCTCCAACGAAGGCTCCAGGTTTTACAAAATAAGGGAGCACGAATTATTTTGGGTCGTGGGAAACGGGAACACGTAGTAGACATGTTTAAAGATCTAAATTGGTGTGATGTACGGAAACGACAGGAAATGCATGTCCTGGAAATGGTTTATAAATGTACAAATGGAATGGTTCCCTTTTATCTATGTGATTATTTTAATTTTAACTCCAGTGTTCATACTTATACCACAAGGCAGAGAAATGACATTTATATTGTTCTATGTGCCTCAGAAAGCAAAAAGAAAACTTTTTTATATAGAGGAGCTATTTTATATAACAAATTACCGACTGAAATCAAGTCATGTAAATCTCTTTACAGTTTTAAACGTAAATTAAGCGCATTTTACGAAGGCAACTGATTTTATTATACTTGTTATTTAATCGAGGTACAAATGAACTCTAATGCCCCATTGTATATATTATTGAAATTGTGTTTTAATGTGTGAAAGTTGTGAGATACAGGGCCGTCCTGGAAAGCAGCCGTTTGGTTGAGGATGTATTTACCCTGTTTAAATAAATTATCTATCTATCTATCTATCTATCTATCAGAATATCTTGTAAAGAATTACAGTTTAATAGAAATTATTACACAACACACGGTACCTGTTGCGTCATGCTGAGCCTAATCAGCTCTGTTTACAAGCGGACAATGTTGACTGGCCCAGAGCCATGCGCACAAAAGCAGGGCACCGCGATTTATCCCCAGTGCAATCAGATGGTAGATTTGAAAGCAAGATGTATACAATATGTTGCCATGAGTATTCAATATGCTCTGAATGATACGTCCTTCTGAAGACATATACATGTAAACAAAACAGACAGATGGTACATGTACATAACCTACATACGCACATACACACAATATTTAATAGTCATTTGTCCCCCTTTCCACTGATGCCACTGAACATATTTATTTTCATTTCGCACCAAGTAAGTCAATAGTACTATTTTAGTCCAAAAAAAACCCCTGGATTATCATCCAATTGTTTGTTAAGATGCTCAATTTCCCATCTTTGGTACCGTAGCTATGTATTTCCCCAAAGAATAGTGATTTTTAAATGTAACAGTAGAGCTTTGAAATCTAAATTGGACCTTGCTATTTTCCGTTTGTAAGTGAATTTTGTCAGTAGAATCATCGTCCTGGGGGCGCTTTGTGTATTTCCCCAACCCAATATAATTTTTTTCAGGAGTTAGCGCATCTCTTAAACCAAACATTTTTTTTCTTCAACCAACCTTCCAAATCTGATCACAATTTTTTCACAATGGAAAAATAAATGAATAAATGTTAAATCGTTTCTGGATTTACACAACAGTATATTCACAGACATCATCAGCAGTTAATACTATCTTGAATAGGAAAGATTTCGTTGTGATGATCCAGTGTAGTAGTTGATAATGTATATCTCTAAGTTTATTGTAGGTGGTACATTTAAAGATGGTGGCAAATACATCTTCCCAATTTGACCTGTTTTCTGCTTTCAGGTAGTTTTCCCATCTTTCGACACATGCTGGATTTACGTTCGAGTCATAATTCAAAATATCATAGAAACTTCGACAACCCTTCCCGGGCCTTGCCAGAATTTTCAAATGTATTGAAATATTGGGACTTGTTTTTGGTATACTATAAAATTCATGGCATATTTTTTCTTGCCATTCCGTTGGTATATTTTTTACTAGTTTTCGGTAATCAAGGTAGGTAATTTTAAATATCGTTTTTTACTTTTTTTTCTTTCGGGATGCAAAATGTTAAGTATGTTCCTAATTTGACTGTTGTACCAGTGTTTTTTATGAAAAAAGACGAAAATTTGGGATTGAACCACAATGGTTCATTGTACATGTCAAACGCCGAGTTGGTTTTATTATTTTTTTTCTGTAACCTATACCAGACCCGTGAAATGTCTCGCCAATAAGGATTTTCACGTTATTGATCGGGAGTTTTAGTCTCCATTTACCAAGTCCTTTCAGAATCATTTATTTTTCCAACGTAATTGTTTCTCCCGATATTATTAAAATCAATTGTGGAAAAAGAAATACCTTATACTGTAAAGTCATCAACCCAATCTAAATTTATCTCTTGACATAATCTCACATTTGATTCCGAAAGCACACCTATCCATATTGCCTTTGTTTTTTCTGTATTCATTTTAAAGGTCAACCCAAACGCTTTGAGGTCAAAAATATAAAAAAATAGTCCTTTCGATTCTGAAAATAATGATATTTTTTTCATAATTTTGTGCAGTCTGGTTGGCGAGATATTGCCGTTTGAAAGGTGAAAATCGCTCACCTGTCAGTTCCAGCTGTGACGTCACGGAGGGAAGCCGTCTTGTATTCTCTATGTTAAAGCCGTATACCACAGTCGTAAGTAGCTGCTTATTTCTGGAGATTTTCGGAGTATCGGGACATCATTTGTTAAATATGCCGCGACGTTGGGAGGTTGCAGTTTTACTACAAATGACGGTGTTAGTATTCATTTGTGGCCTAAAGACGAGTAAATCGCTGCAAATTGGACGAAATTTGTACGCAACACGAGAGTGTGGAAAGAGGGCCTGAGCCAGTACTCGTATAATTTGCTCGGCACATTTTGACAGAAATTAGACATCATTCGAGGACATCTACAGCGTAGCAGTTGAATTCGGGTACAAACCAAAACTAAAGAGAACAGCTATTCCAACTATCAAACCTAAGAACAATCAGAATGTGACGGCAAAGAAATCGGACAAGGAGAATCTATCACGGACATCGGCTGAACGAACCTAGCCTGCAAGCGAGGCCTCGGGCAGGGAGACGGCTGTACATGCCCTGCTCGCTATCGCGTGGCATTTGTTGCTTGAGCACCTACAGGTTAGACTGGATGAGTATCTATTTCATATATACTATTTAATAATACTGAAATGATCTTTCATAAATATATATACGCTTGATAAGTAAATAAATAAAAACACCAATTGGAGTGAATGGCTGAAGATACAGAAGTGATAATAATACTTTCATAATCCCTTGACATTTGAGATTGTGGGAATATCATTCGATTTCAATTTAATCGAGGTAATTTGTCGAAAATTGAGCAAATGTGAATGCCGATCCACTCACCACGGCTTACTTTTCGCCATGAATGTCCAAAGTTTTTTTATCAAACTATATAATTCTGAAATTGGTATTTCATGGGGATTATGGGAAAACAAACAAAATTCAAATCGGACGTATATCAGTAGAGTTATCAACAGTTTACTGTCCATACTGCCGAATCCCGGAGTTTATCCCTTCGAAAAGGCTGCCTCGGTCAGTAACAACAATAACAACACAGATGTGCTCGTTCTTTACATCACAGAATCGTTCTACATTCAATACAGTTTGAAATATATGGACATTTGGTCTTATAGATGACGATAATAAGGTTTCCAGTTAAGTTGCATACCAATCACTATTCAACAAACGACCTCTCCGAATCCTGTCGTCGTCGAATTCCGCGTTGTCAGAGTGGTTGTCACTGTCAGAATCGGAGCCGTACGGCTCAAATTGATAGAGCTGAATTCCGCCGTTTGTCTGCAAACAACTGTTAATTTGCCCGTCATCATCCTCCTCTATGTCTATTTCATCTTCTTGGCGAAAAATATTTCCATCTAAGCAGCTGATATCGCTCGAATCGACATTTGAACCGGAGCTCTGACTGCACTCGCTTTCCATGTTATCCGCTGTTTTTTTCTCAGGCAACTTCCCTGCGTGACGTCATCAAGCCAGCTGTGAAAGTGTGAAAAGCCCACTTTGCTCCCATATTACGTGTGTTTCTGATCAGATTAGAATTTTTTCAATATTTTTTTTCATACAAAGTGGAGTATGAACTATGATTTTTAAAGGATTTTTAGACCAAAAAAAATTCCGTTTGGGTTGACCTTTAAGTCCAGAGTACTTATAAAATTGCGATAAACAATTTAACTTTGATCTCCCATTGCAGTACTTCTTCTCCAGTGAAATATACAATTTTTCATAGAAATGATATTTTTCTCTCTCTTTTTCGGGTTGTAGTTTGACGTAGATTTCATTGACTATCTTAGAGTGAAGGCATACCGGGTAAGAGCTACAGGCTGTTATAAAGATTCCAAGGCAGCTTGTGTTCTCGCGTGGGACGGTGATGTGCTACGCATACCAGAGCCTCACTTCGAAACCAGGTATGAGAAGCTATTCCTGGGGACATTTCATTTTTTTTTATTATCCTCTCACGCATGCATACATGTATATGCAGACTCGTAGGCCGGGGGGTTGGGGGTTAGTTCGCTAGACTAAACACCCCCCCCATCGGCCACCCCAACAACAACAACTGAATGTTGTACAATGCTGGTGTTGGATGTCTCCTGCAAATGAGCGTTTGGTGTGCAAAGATATCAACCTCTTTTCAGAGAAAACAGGAATTTTTGTTATGTTTGTGCGCAGTGTACCTGTTCCAGTTGGCGTCAACTGAAATATGACAGTTCAATGTACCGATCAATGTGTTTACGGTTAAATATACTATAAACTCCAACATACATTTATTGTGAAATAACGGTAATTTATAACATTGCATGTCAGCATTCGACATTTTTAGCCCACCAGATGGTGGGCTGTTCAAATCAGTTTTCGTTCGTGGTCCGTCGTCAGTCCGTCCGTAAACAATTCTTGTTACCGCGATTTCTCAGGAACTACTGCATGGATCTTTTTCAAATTTGGTACACAGGTTCCCCTTGGGGTCTAGTTGTGCAAGAAACCTTTTCTGTTCCGATTCGAAAATCCAATATGGCCACCAGGCAGCCATCTTGGATTTCCCCATGAAACCTTGTTACCGCGATTTCTCAGGAATTACTGCATGGATCTTTTTCAAATTTGGTACACAGGTTCCCCTTGGGGTCTAGTTGTGCAAGAAACCTTTTTTGGTCCGATCTGAAAATCCAATATGGCCACCAGGCAGCCATCTTGGATTTCCCCATGAAACCTTGTTATCACGATTTCTCAGGAACTACTGCATGGATCTTTCTCAAATTTGGTACACAGGTTCCCCTTGGGGTCTAGTTATGCAAGATACCTTTCTTGGTCCGATTCGAAAATCCAATATGGCCACCAGGCAGCCATCTTGGATTTCCCCATGAAACCTTGTTATCATGATTTCTCAGGAACTACTGCATGGATCTTTCTCAAATTTGGTACACAGGTTCCCCTTGGGGTGTAGTTGTGCAAGATACCTTTTCTGCTCCGATTCGACAATCCAATATGGCCACCAGGCAGCCATCTTGGATTTCCCCATGAAACCTTGTTATCGCGATTTCTCAGGAACTACTGCATGGATCTATCTCAAATTTGGTACACAGGTTCCCCTTCGGGTCTAGTTGTGCAAGATACCTTTTCTGGTCCGATTCGAAAATCCAATATGGCCACCAGGCAGCCATCTTGGATTTCCCCATGAAACATTGTTATCGTCATTTATCAGAAAGTACTGCATGGATCTTTCTCAAATTTGGTACACTGGTTCCCCTTCGGGTCTAGCTGTACAAGATACCTTTTCTGGTCCGAATCGAAAATCCGATATGGCCACAAGGCGGCCATCTTGGATTTCCCCATGAAACGTAGTTATCGTGAACGCTCAGGAAATATTTCATGGATCTTTTTGAAATGTGGTACACAGGTCCTACAGGTCGCGATTTCTCAGGAACTACTGTATGGATCTTTCTCAAATTTGGTACATAGGTTCCCCTTGGGGTCTAGTTGTGCAAACTTTCATTTTTCGGTCCGATTCAAAAATCCAATATGGCCATCAGGCGCCCATCTTGGATTTCCCAATGAAACTTTGTTATCGTGATTTCTCAAGAAGTACTGCATGGATCTTCCTCAAATTTGATACACGGATTCCCCTTGTTGCCCAGTTGTGCAAGATACCTTTTTTGGTCCGATTCGAAAATCCAATATGGCCGCCAGGTGACCATCTTGAATTTCCCCTTGAAACGTAGTTATCGTGAACGCTCAGGAAATATTTCATGGATCTTTTTGAAATGTGGTACACAGGTCCTACATGGGGCCAAATTGTGCAAAATACCTTTTTGGTCCGATTCGAAAATTAATACGGTATTCCCGAGTTGTGACGTTGCATCACAAGAGTCGGCGGATCAAACGATGGGGCATTTTCTATATATTGACTATAGAGAATATCCATACCTTCACCTTCCATATCAAGGAGTTCAAATAATTCGAAATTAAAATGTATTTCTTCAAATTTTAAATCAGTTTTCTTTAGTCCATGCAGTTGCAAGTGAACTGCCACACCCTTTCGTCTGCCCGCGGGTCGGCTACATGAAGGGACGTCACTCTTGTGACACAACGTCACAACTCGACAACTGTAGACTACTGCATGTTTCGATCCAAGGGAGATAATCAGGATTCAGACACTTTCAAAGTTTCAACATTACTGCGCGGACCGGATCCCTTCAGTATTAAATATTGTACCATCTTACTATTTTGGAGCATGGTATCTTAAAAGAGATATCTCAAACTAGCCCAGTAAACAGAACAGAATTAGCATTCGTTCCTAATTATAAAATCTTTTATGTTTCGTAGCTCATGCCAAAATGTCAAAGAGATTTGTCTTTGCTTCCAGTACCCAATGATGACACGTGCAAAAAAAAAAAAAAAAAAATACTACAAAACGAAGACGAAAGATCCTCCGTACATATACATTCACTTTCAGACTAACTTTGCTCATTTCTCTTGTACTATAACAACCGACATAAAAACAGTTTCTAGAAATCTTGAAACTCCTGAAACTTAGAAAGATTATATCTTGATGTTTTCCAGTGTCCCTTTTTCGATCTTTTTCGCTCAGATTCGAAATTCTGTAAACAAAATTACAAATCAATCGTTCGTTCTTAGTAACAATGGACAAAAGGATCCTCTTGTTATTAGCTTACAATTATCGGGCAATGGTGGGCGCCAAGATCCTTCAGGATCTCTCGTTTTCTCTGAAGGACTTGAATTCGGTGAAATAACGCACGGATTTCTATAAAATTTCATTGATCTATCCATTAATATATTATTGTTATGCTTGCTTGGATTAAATATTTTACATTCGGTATCAGCGATAGTTTAGCACAGAAAGTAAAACCCTAACGTATTTCACCATCAGCGCAGTTTTTCTGTGTCACGTAACTGGAATGTGGTTCGCCTTTGGCTCACAAATAGAAAACCTTGACGTTTTGAAGATGGGTATACAATAGCAGATGAAAATAATGAAAATGCCGGTGCACGGAAACCAAAACTCATTTTGCGATAATTTCATAACAGGTGTCATTCCAAGTATGTACTAATATTTATCACGATTTAAAAGCTATACGATAAAGCAGGATAATCATTATTTATTTAAGCCGACACTGCCTCCATCGATATAGTGGCAAGGCTCATTAATGAAATGGCGGCCTCACCATACGACCAACGTCGCAATAGCTGCTCCATAAGCATGCGCAGCTCGGTTTTGTCCTAAAATACCGTAAGGCGACGAGAAGGGCGACGCGACGCGCGTCGCGTTCCATCTCTTAACATTAAGAACCCGACGCGACGCCCTTCCCGTCGCCCGCGACGCAACAATGGCTGAAATAGAACACCATAGTTTCACACCCAAAAACCTCAGTATATAAGAAAACATTTTCTTCAAGAATTAACGTATAGTTTATTTTCTGGACTTAACTGCCGCTCTTTAGGAAAAATCCCAGTGATACCATAGAGCAGGGAAGTATAAGTTCCACTTCGAAAATATGTGAAATTATGTTTTATTTACAGGATTCACCAGGGCTTACTGAAAATCTTCGCTAGACATGACGGAGAAGAACTGAGGGCAGCCGATACGGATGTTAACCCGGGGAATACAAAGGAATGAACCAGACTCAGTCTTCAGATACAAAGCTTCTACGTGTCATACTTGCGGAGTAGCAACTATCTCCGTAACTCTGCGGTGGATCTACTTGATCATGTTAATGCTTCATTCGGGTCCCTATACAATGAAGAAGTAGGGTATCAGTACGGTATTATATGTAGTAAGAAAACTTTAAGAAAGAGCTGGTCAGATATCTTTAACTTCATTTGTTCCAAAGGGATACAGTAGAAATGATATTATTTCTTCTATTATTTGTATTATTGGTTATGGCTAAATATTCCTTTTCAGTAAGGAGAGAATTATTCATTTTCCGGTAGTCGGGTCCACTTTTTCTGTCTGAAATGATATACTTTATTAGTATGGTTGAATGATCACTTCTGTGGCCCTGGTGGATGATACCAAGAAGAAATCCAGTTTAGCAAGCTTTCTGGGGTTCCTGTGTCACCAGGTATATTTCTTGTCAATCGGTGTTGTATTCTCCATATATCATGCACATCGCTATTTTCAATAAAATTTACAACCGTGTTCATAGTTTTGGGGTTACTGATATGAAGGTAATTGTGTTGGACAAGAGAAGGAGATAACACCATATTCCAATCGTCACATAATATAATCTCAGATGTCTCGATGTGGTCCAGATGGTCTAGTGATTCAGTATAAAAGTTCGGGGATGTCATCATTTTGTCCGTAAAAGTTAACAATAGCTACTATTCGATCATTCGACAGATACTTTAAAGGGAACGTAAACTCTGCGGTAAAACACCGCGGGAATTATACAAGAGTCCCGACAGATGAAAAAAATCGTGACAAATATTTTTTCTCATTTTTCCCCAATGAATGAAACAGACGCAATCATAGAAAATACCGTGATTTGGAATTTCTTGGGGGCGCCACCATGTTTATTTTGGGCAGGATTTTAGCGTGAAATTCAGTTGTGCCGATATAAATCTCCTACGTCATCGGACATTCTCTGCGTCGAGATAACATGATGGCCGCATATGGTCGTTTTCATGCACTCCTCCGTTTCCCGACTAACAGAGGCAATGTTATAGATTATATTTGATGTAGAATACGGCTTGATTCTAGCAGATATTATACGATGCCGAGCTGCTCTGCATTTGGCCGTCACAATGTACCAGGTAATCCCGACACGTCGCACTATCAATCATCCTCGTTCATGTTTGTAAGCTACGGTCTCGAATACTGCACCTCTGCCAATTGACGCGTTTTTACCTCCAGAGGCAGAAGAACTAGTGTCCGCTGACGTCACGATTCTTCAAACGTGGAGGCCTCTATGTTGTTCCAGTGTAACGAAGTTAAAACGATTTGGATTCTATGAGGAAAAAGCTTTAACTGGCCATGCACGGTTCACCAGAGTTTACGTTCCCTTTAATGATAATACAATTGCCGTCTGTATCTTCCTTGCATCTCAGGACTGAGTATTGTGACATTCTCAAAGAGAGCCGTGTCTACCCGCGGGAGACCAAAGCGACTCTCATGTAAACTGGTGACATTTTTGAATCTCCAATCTCAAAGCGAGGCAGCATGACATCACTCGCTCGACCGGGACTATTCTCCCGCGGGTAGACACGCAAAATGGTGCATCTTCAGAAAATTTATGACCTAACTCAAAGATCACAAGATCATTATTGTTTAGCATCATCAGATAAACAAGAATAGTACGATCAGACAACATGCAGGCGAAAATACGATATAATTGACGTAATTCGTTGTTTTCCGCGTTTCAATGGTTGATCTTCAATGCAGAATCTAGGTCAACTAAATTTATGTCTGCTGCTTCGAACGAGTTGGCCATAAATAAAGTTCAACGTTCAGTTTTAGTTTTTTAACAACAAAACTTGCATAATGATAGCAACAAAAGTACATATCATAGGGCGTGTGAACAGTACTATGTAGTGAATGAAGAACAGAAATGCTGCAACTGCCTTGCCCTGATCAAGTACATGTCACGCTAAGAACCTGGTATAGGTCATAAATTTTCCGAAGATGTACCGTCTTGCGGTAGACACGGCTCTCTTTGAGTTGAGAATGGATCGGAACTGTGCGAACTACTTCCTGTATTAGATAACTCGCTTTCACGGCCAAGTATACATACCGACAATAATTTGTTCGCGATTGATATGCTCCGAAACGGAAAGAGTCATTTCCAAATTATATAGCCCACGTTATGTTCAGCAATTCGCTTCTAACTCGGCGGAGTCGGCAGGTCAATGACAAGCCGGATACAGAGGTGAAAATCATACGCCGCCTACTCACCCCCCAAATTTTGGGGGGATGGCTCCCATTTACACGTGAGACTCTTTCTCGCAGTAGGGAGTCTCGCGAGACGAGAATGAGTATTGTGAGTTACTGTTAAATAGGATAGCCACTTCTCGAGCGTTCAAATTGACGGAGCTATATAAGCGTCTTACCCCAATTCGTTTATTATATTAACTGTGAATGTGTTCACGCTCTGCCAGAGATAGCTGGCGAGAGTACAAACAAGATTCTATAAGTTTAATATAGATGTTGATGCCATCTTATATATCGCATTAAGAAGAGTAATTGGCCTCCAATGCTTCATGAAATGACGGCCTTTATTGGGCTCGGCTCATCTTCTTTTGTTTAAACTTATGTATTGTACAAACTGTAGTACATGGGATTGGGGTCAAGTTCTATATCAACTTATTCACCCCTCCCCCTACAAATATGGATACATAACATGTGTTCACAACAAGAAAAATAATGACGTTTTAGCTGAACCTGTGTGAATATATACATGTCACAAATGAGATGTTTTAGATTTGCATTTTTAGCAACTTACACGGAAGAAACAGACTATAACAGATTATTGAGCATATGGTGGTAACTTAGCATGTAGCGTGCTAGGATTCTCACAGAACTCGGTACAAGTACATACTAATCCTTCAGCTGAGGTAACTACGTCGTAATCGTGCTACAAATTGAATCTTGAGGTGTTCTTAATAAATGTTAAAACTGACTTGCGCATATTATTATTCATTTCGTTTGTGAATGACTCATTTCCCGACAATATATCTTGGAGGTTATAGTTTGGAGGCAAGTCGTTTTGTAATTCATCCCTCAGATTGGTATATAAGGGACAAATAAAGAAATAGTGATAAGCATCCTCTCTTGGTAGTAGTGTATAGAAAGTCTTTAAGACCTTTAGCGTCTCACTGCGCATGCGCAGAATTTATTTTTGGATTGGAATGGTGTGTGTGCGCATGCGTGAGTTGATGCAGATGAGTTTATGCAAATGAGGTGATTGTGTTTTCAAAATGGTGGACAATTGCACTTGTTTCACCCCAGCCCTCATTTGCATATTTTCAAAATGGTGGCTTGTTTTTGTATGTTAGGGGTGGTCGGTTTCAAAATGGTGGACAATTGCACTTGTCTCACCCCTCATTTGCATATTTTCAAAATGGCGGCTTGTTTTTGTATGTTAGGGGTGGTCGGTTTCAAAATGGTGGACAATTGCACTTGTTTCACCCCGCCCTCATTTGCATATTTTCAAAATGGCGGCTTGTTTTTGTATGTTAGGGGTGGTCGGTTTCAAAATGGTGGACAATTGCACTTGTTTCACCCCAGCCCTCATTTGCATATTTTCAAAATGGCGGCTTGTTTTTGTATGTTAGGGGTGGTCGGTTTCAAAATGTTGGCCAATTGCACTTGTTTCACCCCAGCCCTCATTTGCATATTTTCAAAATGGTGGCTTGTTTGTGTGTGTTAGGGGTGGTGTGTTTCAAAATGGCGGCCTGTTGTCCCCTGAAAATATGCAAATGAGGTCTTTGGGTTTTTCCCCCAGGGTGGCTTAATTTTCAAAATGGCGGCTTGTTTGTGTGTGTTGTGGGTGGTGTGTTTCAAAATGGTGGACAATTGCACTTGCCTCACCCCAGCCCTCATTTGCATATTTTCAAAATGGCGGCCTGTGGTTGTCCACCTTTTGAAAATATGCAAATGAGGTCATGCAAAACGTATAAAAGGAGTCCATTTTTAGGGAAAGGGGTGTATTCAATCTGACTTACCTGACCTGACCTGCCTGCCTGCCTGCCTGCATCCTGCCTTGCTTGCCTATCCGCTTGTATGAGACGAAAAGCATGAGACGTGGAGAAGATTTTCCCTTGGACCCAGCAGCACCTCCGGTTGAAGTCTTGCCTGAAGATGCGCGTGTCAGGGCCATTTATCAACGACACTGGGCTACCATACGCCATTGTTTTCACCGTGATCGTCGTCTTTTGGACTTATACAATTTTCGGCTGGAGGACCTCACGTATCTCACTACATATGCCGAGAACATTTTCAAAGATCAGGTGACAGCCTATAAGTTGAATGTCACATTTGGGTATATCTTACGGCACAAAGAGACGGGCCAACTGAGGTATTTCTATCCCAGCAATAATACCTATGTGTTTGATCAGCCGTTCACCGTTACGAATGCGATTTCTCTGGAGCCACTCATCGATCAATTGACTACGTTGGATCCATTGGAATGGACTCGGTTGCAACGCCCCAATACCCAATGGCTTGTGGAAATGGTCACTAACGTCACATTTTTCGTCACGAAAATGCGAGATCACCCGATCGGTGCTCCTGTACAACTCCCCCCGTGGTTGCTTCGTCGAAAAGGCCTGTATGCATTAACAGCAGGAAAAAAGGGGGCCTACAAAGACCGGAAATGTCTGTTTCGGTGTTTGGCCGTGCATCTGGACGAGTGTGACCCCCAGACTTGTGACACAGTGGCCGATGGCTATTGGGAGGCGTATTTAGAGCAGCAAGACATGGATAAGCGGCACTTCCGTGGAGTCCCCTTTAAGAATTTGGATGATGTGGAAACACTGTTCGATATTAATATCTTTGTTTATCGATTACGATGCGAGGACGATACCTATGTGGCTGAATTGGTTCGTCGATCCACAGAACGGTATGCTGCTACGATGAAAGTCAATGTGTTCGATGACAATGGCGTGAGTCATTTTTCGCTCATTACCAATATGAGCCTGTACGCTCAGTCTTTCAGTTGTGCCCAATGCCATCGTGTGTTTAAAAAGTCTTACAACTTACATTGCCACGAGAAAATCTGTGACAACAGTGTCAAGCGAGTCTATCCGGGTGGAGTGTATCATAATACACCTACTATTTTCCAGGAACTGGCCGATGAGGGTATCATCATACCGGAAGAGGACCGTTATTTTCCCTACCGGGCATGCTATGATTTTGAGGCCCTGTTGGAGCCCATGGACCTGTTTTCGGCTAAAACGCAGTGGACACAGCGACATATCCCCCTCAGTGTCAGCATTTCATCCAATGTACCTGGCTATGACGCTGCACCGGTGTGTTTCGTGTCCACGGGGGAATCCCATGAGTTCATCACCCGTATGATGGAGTATTTAGAGCGAGTCAGTGCGGCCAGTACGGAATTGTTGGTGGCCAAGTTCGACGACGTACTGACCCAGCTGGACGACCGCATTCCTGAACCGGGTGTAGCGTTCAGCGACGATGAAGAGTCCGAGTCCGAGTCCGAGTCCGAGTCCCAGCAGTCCCAGCCTCTGCAGTCGCAGGATGTCCCTTTACCTAAACCTTATGCGGAGAAATTGAAGTTACGGTTCCTTCAATACTTAGGCGGAAGGTGGCCGCCATTGTGGGAAAATGGCGGCTAATGGCGAAAAAAAGGATTTACCTGTAATCTGTGTTGTTGTTGTTGCTCCCTTTTTTTTGCACTAACCCATCAGAATAGTACGTATCACGGACTACACCCGTAGAGCTACATCTGGTCTATAAAACACGTCCCTCTGGATCCCACACCTTCATTTCTACAGAGCCATGGCGGACACCCAGCCCCATGCGACTCGCATTTTACAGTATGCCACCGTGGTGAATTCATTCACGGGTTACCGAGCAGTGGTCCGGTCCATGTTTGCAGATGGCGACGACAACGAGGGACGACGCCAGATCCTAAACGAGTTCACAGAAGCGGTCCTCCACAGAGTGCACTCGATGGAGAGGCGTGCCATCACTCACCACTACTGGACTATGACAGCCATCCTTGATGCTCGGGCTATGGACCACGAGCGCTCACGCCGCAACCAGCACCGGCTGGTTGGCCTCATGCTAGTCTGTGCCCTATTCACCCTGGCGCTGTGGTATTGACACTATAAATACCAGGGTCAGACAGAGTGTGTGTCATTCACCGTTCGACATTTGGACCAAGCATGTCATCCGTCCTACGAGCCATCCTCCCCCTTACACCTTACCAGGTGGGATTATACGTTTATGAAGATTATGTGACCCTGGTGGAAGATAGTGGCGGAGATTGGAGGGCGTCCCCTGAGATTTTATCGAATACGGTGACACTACAGTGTTAAGCGGTGAATTGGACGGACGCCTGATCCACATGGACAATGCCATTTATGTATACCGTACTTCCCTATTCTCATGGGTGGGTCGCTACCAAGACCATGCACGAAGTATGATGCTAACGCCCTCTCTGTGGTCAGCCTTGGAGGAAATAGTGCCTATTGTAGACCAGTTATTTACACCCGACGATCGAACACCCGACCAGTTGGCGTGGGCTCGTGCTATTGAGGACGCGCTGGCTGAACCCCATGAACAACTACATGAACCCCACGACGACGATGCCATTGATTACCCGGCTAGACTCAGTCAGCCCAATGACATGACCACCTGATCCTTTGATCTCACGGGGTTCTCCCTATAAATACGGGAGACAGTGAAATCTGGTACCATTCACGTACTGACCATGACGGAGCATATAGTACTGGCGTATTTCAGCTTGACCCCCGAGGTTTTCCTGCACGTGTATGCGGATAAGGTCGATATCATGGAGGAGGTGGTGGGAGACACGGACCCTACACAACCGTGCCCGGCTCACATTCGTCTGTCCCGGGAGGGCTGGACCAAATTCAAACGGGTGTTGTCTGGTGAACTGGACGGCGACCTCATCCACTTGTGTCACGATGTGTACATCCGACGCGGCCCTTTCTTTGCTCAATTGGCTCGGCTAGATGGAGGTACAGTGCATTTTACCCTTCACCCTGATCTATGGTCTGCATTGGAAGATGCCGTGGTAGATGTGGATGAAGTGCTTATCAAGCGGTCATCAGACGAGTTGGACTGGTCATTTACCATGGCCACTGTGGAAGCCCACGAAGAAAATCAGAAAGAAACTCCGGCCCAAGATACACCCGTTATAAATAAACGATAGAGCCAGGGTCCATCATCATTGTGTCACCATGAAGCGCTGGGAGAAGGTGTTGGATAACTTATACTACAGTCCCGACAGTCCGGCGGCCTATAGTGCCTTGTCGGCTCTCTATCGAGCGGCCAAACCCCAGGGGATACAACGTGCCCAAGTCCGAGATTGGTTAAGAAAACAAGACACCTATACCTTACATCGAGCTGTCCGTCGCCATTTTCTACGGAACCGCGTCATCGTGGGAGGAATAGATGCCCAGTGGCAAGCGGATTTGGTCGATATGAGCGCCTTTTCCAAACACAACGATGGGAATCGGTATATCTTGACGTGCATCGATATCCTATCCAAGTATGCGTGGGTGGTACCCATCCGGACGAAAACGGGGGCAAATCTCATAGCGGCGTTCAAAGACATCTTCAACACCGGGCGCAAACCTTTGTATTTGCAAACCGACGAAGGCACGGAATTCCTCAACAGACCGTTCCAAGCCTTTCTCAAGAAACAGAAGGTGTTTTTCTTCCATACGTACAACGAGACCAAGGCTTCCGTGGTGGAAAGGTTCAACAGGACATTCAAAGGCCGCATGTATAAATATTTCACCTATAAGAATACAAGGCGGTACATCGATGTTCTCCCGAAACTGGTGAGGGGTTACAATCGAGCCTATCATCGAAGTATACAGAGAGCCCCCATTACCGTGACCCAACGCAATGAAGCCCAAGTCCGGCGTGTCTTGTACCCCAGACCATCGCAGCGAACGACGAAGGCGGTGTTCAAGGTCGGGGACCCTGTACGGATCAGTAAAGTCAAGGGCAAGTTCGAGAAAAGTTACTTGCCCAACTGGAGCGATGAGCACTTCCTGATTAAACGGCGCCTACCCCGACAGCGGCGAGTCTATGAACTGGAAGATCTCCAAGGGGAAACGTTGCTGGGGACGTTTTACGAGACGGAATTACAGCCTGTTGTAAAAACACAGCAAGACTACTACACGGTGGAACAGATTTTGAAAACGGAACGTCGACGTGGCAAACTGTTTCATTTCGTGAAATGGCAAGGTTGGCCCAGTTCCTTCAATTCCTGGGTCGCTGCCAACCAGGTGAAACGACTATAAAGCCAGACACCACTGCCGTCCTCCTACATTCCACGTCCGACCATGAACACGGTGCAACCGTCTCTGAACACAGCGTCTTCCAAAACGCGCAAAGCGCAAGTAGGCTTTGGGGTGATAGTGCTAACCCTGCTGAGTGTGTTGTACGCAGGTGTGTTTTACGACGTAGCCTATGTCAGTACGTTACTTAACCAACTGAGAACACCAGCCATCAGTGAAACGGGTCTACAGAGAGCACCAGTCGTATCGAGCCCAGTCACCACCACTACCACAACCCGCGTACAAGCCACGTCGAGCTCTACACTTACACCAAGTACACCTACTACGTCTCAAGACCCACCCGATTTCATCCCTCACAGTGAACCGACCACCCACGTTGTACCCATCACCACCATCATCATCCCTGAACGTGAACAGACAACGACGACCGACGTTGTACCCACCACCACTCCAGTTCACTCGTACCAAATTTACAAGAGCGGGTTACCACGACAGCGGATACACCTCCAACCATGGACCCCCGTTGGCAGCATCCCTTCACCTGCGTCATCGCAGGACCGACGGGCTCCGGCAAAACGCACTTCGTCAGGAAGCTCCTTCAACACGCCGACAGCATGATCACTCCACCCATTGCCCGAGTCGTGTGGTGTTACGGAGAATGGCAGGAAGCGTATGCAGCAATGCCCCACATCACGTTCGTGGAAGGCCTACCCAACCTGGCCGATTTGGAACCCGACACCTTGGTGGTTCTGGATGATCTCATGGCGGAGACGGATGCACGGGTCACCCAACTCTTTACCAAAGGCAGCCATCATCGACGGCTCAGCATCATCTACATTGTGCAGAATCTGTTCAGTAAAAACAAAGAACATCGGAATATCAGCTTAAATGCCCACTACCTGGTGGTCTTCAAAAACCCGAGAGATACCACTCAACTGCTGCACCTGGCGAGACAGATGTATCCCGGCCGCACGCCGTTTGCGTTGGAAGCCTTCAAAGATGCCACAACCCCTCAGCACGGGTATATGCTCTTCGACCTCAAGCAAGCCACCCCCGACCACCTTCGACTACGGACCGGCATCTTTCCCGGAGAGACCCACCATGTGTACTTGCAAAAATAATGTAAACACACCCACAGTGGCGCCCCCAGCTGGGGTCTGTGTGTGTTTTGATGATGGAGAATAATAAAAAGAATGAATACCACAGCAGGGTTGTGTTCTCTGAAGTGGATAAAAAGAGCAGAGTTGTGGGTTCTAGCATTAGTTGTACAGGATGTCTGCGCGAGTACGGAAGCACGCTCCCACGCTCCGTGTATTGAAGACGGCCCCACCCGAGTTAGTCCGAACCATTGTACGCGGTGCGGACCCTGACCTTGTACGCTGTCTGTGCGAGATCGGGTACAACCTGTTAAAAGGCAACGTACCACTGACTCCGGCTCAGAAGACCAAGTTGGCCAAGCATAAGACAGGTCTCCGAACCCTAGTCCACAAGCGGGTCCCTCAAACACAAAAGAAAAAGGTGTTACAGAAAGGCGGCTTTCTCGGGGCCATCTTAGCACCGTTGGCCGCTTCGGTGTTGGGTCCAGTATTGGGTGGACTCTTCGGCCGACAATGAACCACACGAAAAAAATGGTCCTCGTCGAACCACGGTTCCTGCAAAACCTCCAATCACCCTACCCTGTCCCACCTACGGTGAAGACCATAAACAGCCTCGATGGAGAGATGCAACAGATCTTACAGAGACCGGGGTTAAGCGACAGTGAGAAAGTACAACGGTACAATGAGACGCTTCAACGGTACATGACGTTCATGGACCAATACAAAACTCTGTCTACCCCAGCAACAGCACCACCACCACCACCACCACCACCACCACCACGTGACAGACCGCTGACCTCAGCACCGCTCCAACAGCCGGGTGAGGTAGCCCCCACAGCCCCACAGTGGGTGGAAGACGAAGTGCTGAAGAGTGTACCTGCATCGTTCAAGAAACAAGCTGGCCTGGTATTACAACGGATGAAACAGAATCCTAACATGACTTGGAATGATAAAGGCGAACTCCTGGTACAGAATCAGGTGGTCCCCGGCACCCACATGACGGATTTAGTGAATGATCTGATGCGTCAACGCAGATCGCACACCGATCCTCGAGGATGGGAGGTCTTCGCTCAAGGCTTGAAAGACATGCATGTACCACAGGAATTGGTGGGGAACCCCCACCGCTGGGCCTTTATGCAGCAAACCCAGCAATCGCCGAGTCGTGCACCACGACTCTCACCACAACCTTCTTGGGAAACCGACTGGGAACCGGAGTCACCCCCCAAAACTCCACCACCATCACAACGGGCACCTTCTTTTCAGACCTTTAAAAAACCACCCTCGATCAGGACACCCCACATCTCCAGAGCCGTGACACGTAGCAAGTCAACGCGACGAACACGACGCCGGACACAACCGCCCAAGGCCTGGAAGACCTATTAAAACCAACAGCAGCAGCAGGACAGCTCAGTCGCCATGTTTTACCTGACCCTACCCAGTAACAGTTCGCTGGATGTGTTTCCTGACAACACCGTGGCCAAGTACGTCACCCAGTTACCGCAACCGTTACATTTACCTGGCCGGTGGGAATGTGCCCTCGTGGATATCCAATACCCTTACTCGTGGTACAAGGTGCGAGCCAATGAAGTGTGGTACGAGGTCACCTACGAAGGCAAAAACACCCGACTCACCCTGCCCGAAGGCCAATACGATACCCCCAAAGAGTTCATGGGTGGGCTGTCAAGACTGATGCAAGATAAGGCGCTACGGGGGGTGACGGATAGTGCAACACGCCTGATAGCCTTGCGCTTCAAGAAAAACGTGTTCTTCGATGTCAACGTACACAACGACAAGGCACAGCTTACCGTCACCGATACCGTGAATGTGAAACTCAGTCCTACACTACAGCAAATGCTGGGTTTCCATCTACAGACGTTCGCTGGTCCCTCCCAACACCATGGCGAGATGCCGATGGATATGAAGTCGGGTATGTACGGACTCTACGTCTACTCGGACGTGGTGGACAACCACATCGTGGGCGATATCAACACACCTCTGTTACGGGTGGTCCCCATTAAAAAGAAGTATGGAGGTCAAGTCACCCACAGTTTCACCCACATGCTCTACTTGCCCGTACGACACGATCACGGTGGATATAAGAGATGACACGGGACGACCGGTGGCATTCGAACGAGGAAAAGTGGTGCTGACACTTCATTTTCGACAAGCACGTGCTCCTCACTTTGCATAATGAAAGTACCTTACGAGTGCGATGCACGCAGCTATGCCGACTATTATGCCCAACAGGCCGGGGGTGGCTTTCCGGTCTTTAGCGGTGCACGCATGCAACGAGGACATGGTCTGGGGAACATACTCGGCAGCATTGTGAAAACGTTCCTGCCCTTGGTGACGCGGGGTGTGAAAGCAATCGGCAAACAAGCGGTACGCAGTGGACTGCAAGTGGCCGGTGATGTGTTGGGGGGTACGGCACCCCGACAAGCCTTGAAACGACGGGCCAAAGAAGCGGGAGGCGTCTTGGTGGCCAAAGCACAACGCACCGTTGGGAATAAAAGAGCTGCCCCACCGAGACCACGCACCAGTCGACGACCGACCCAGCGACGACGCACATCCAAGAAGACCCGGGATATCTTTTCTTAAAACATGGCCTTAATCCACGCCGAGTCCTGCCCCTCCACCAACAGTGAATTTGATTTGTGGACCGTGCCGCCCACACAAACCAGTGTCGAACAAGGATTATGGGTGGAGCATCTCCCGCTCTCCAGCATCAACGAAACCGGGCCCATCGAGTTCACCATCAGTAATGCGGATACGGCCTATGTGGATTTAGCCCATACCTACTTGTATGTGAAAGCCAAGGTGGTCAATGGAGCTGGCACCAGAATCGCTGACCAAGCAACGGTGGGCCCGACGAATCTCTGGCTGCACTCGATGTTTCAGCAGGTGGATATTTTTCTCAGCGACAAACTCATCAGTGACTCCACCAACACGTACCCCTATCGAGCCTACATCGAGACACTGTTGTCGTATGGCCGAGAGGCTAAAAATCTCAGCTGACAACCGCTTTATTCTACAGGGACACGGCCGAGCACATGGACACGGCGGACAATGGGGGATATAACAAACGGAAGGCTTTCACTGCGAACAGTGCCTCGGTGGATATGATGGGTCGACTGCATGCAGACATGTTCATGCAAGACCGGTACCTCTTGAACAAGATCCCCATCAAAATCCGACTGATACGGGCGCCTCCCACCTTCGCCTTGATGGCCACTAACGAAGAGGGGCATGTAGCGGACTATAAGATTGTCATCCAAGACGCAGTCCTGTATGTCCGAAAAGTGAAACCGAATCCAGCCGTTCAATTGGGACACATGAAAGCCTTGGAAACAAAACCAGCCCAGTACCCTATCCGACGTGTACAAACCAAAGTGTTCTCTGTGCCTGCTGGAAATATGGGCGCCAACAAAGAAAACCTGTTCCTGGGGAACTACCCAAGCGATTGATCCTGGCCTGTGTGGAAAATACCAGTTTCAGCGGAGCCTACCCAGAGAATCCGTTTGACTTTCAACATTTCGGCATCAATTTTGTGGCCCTGCATGTGGATGGACAACAGGGGCCAGCCACGGCCTTAACACCGAACTTTGGGCGGAGGAATTTCATTCGAGCCTATCAGAGCCTGTTTACAGCCACCGGTCAAATCAACCAGGACGAAGGGAATATGATCAGTCGGGAGGACTACGCGAACGGATACACGTTGTTCTGTTTCGATCTAACCCCCACCTTAGAGAACGACCATCAGCTGGCCCTGGCCAAGCAAGGCAACTTACGGTTGGAAATCCACTTTGCACGAGCCCTGGCGACCACCGTCAATGTGATCTGCTACGCCGAGTTTGACAACATCATTCAAGTGGACAAGGCGCGCAACGTCCTGTGTGACTTCTCCACCTAACATGGATACAGACCAGATAACCACCGTGCTGGAGACTGACCCAGAGACACGTAGGGTGTTTCAAGGAGTGTTCGCCCGAGATGTGTTTCCATTAGACCGTATGTATCCGGCTGCTTACGTTCTCAACACGGACCCGATGGATCGACCCGGTGAACACTGGGTGGCCGTGTACTTGACAGAACAGCAGGGGGAATACTTTGACCCGTACGGTCTGCCACCCCTCCATCCCGATTTAACAGACTTCATGGATCAAGGCACAGAGACGTGGTGTTGGAACAGTCAAACGTTGCAAAGCCTGACCAGTGGCGTGTGCGGACAATATTGCTTGTTTTACCTGTACCATCGATGCCGGGGAAGACCCTTATCTACTATCGTACAGATGTTTGACGAGTACCCCCAGGCCGAGGACCGCGATGTACTCGTCTATGACTGGGCCGCCCATCATTTCAATGTACAAGCCCCGTTCTGGGCTTAAGTTAATGACAAGCCCCTTGTTCTGGGCTTCAATGTACAAGCCCCCTGTTCTGGGCTTCAGCTCTAGCAAGCCCCTTGTTCTGGGCTTCAGTTAATTACAAGCCCCTTGTTCTGGGCTTCAGTTAATTACAAGCCCCTTGTTCTGGGCTTGAGTTTTCACGTGGTTGTTCTCACGTTGTTGTTGTTCACTGAATAAAAAAAAATGAGATCTCACCAAAAAACCCTGTCTTGTGTGTTTTATTCCTAATGCATCAATGCCCAATGTGGAGATTCAGTCAAACTGAAATCAGTGGTGTAGGATGGGGCCAAAATGTAACCCATCAAGTTTAGAATGCAAGAGCACTATAGTAAAAATAGAGAGCCAATGAAATCAGCCTACAGACCAAGTACGTGTCTTTGGTCTAGGTTTGGAGCGGGCATTTCATTGAGGTACGTGTATACGGTGAGTGAAGAGACTCGTCCAACACGTATAGATTATGTTGATGACTATAAGTTCTAGGTAACCCATCAAGGTTAGAATGCAAGAGCACTATAGTAAAAATAGAGAGCCAATGAAATCAGCCTACAGACCAAGTACGTGTCTTTGGTCTAGGTTTGGAGCGGGCATTTCATTGAGGTACGTGTATACGGTGAGTGAAGAGACTCGTCCAACACGTATAGATTATGACTATAAGTTCTATGAGCATAATGCATGAAAGTGGCTTTGAACACCGTATTAGCCAATCAGTGACCTAGAATGGAGCCAAAGGTAACCCATCCATGTCCAGAAAAACATTACCCGGGTGTACAAGAACCCAGATGTAGGCGCGGACGTCAGCGAAAGCACACGGTGAATACCCCAATTCGATTGGCTGATTGTTCGATCGCTGATTGGTTCTTTTTCTCGACCGCTGATTGGCTCTTTTTCTCGACCGCTGATTGGTCCAAATGGAACTGTCCATCTTTCCCAGGTTCATGTAGAATCCCCTTTTTGTGCTCAAGCTCTGACTATAGCGATGCCGCAACATTGTCTCATTGGACATTGGACCGTCTGACCTGGAGGTGACCCTTTGACCTTTTGACCCGCGTCCGCGCGCGCACTGCCGGGGATGACGCGGGATGACGCGCGCGCGCGCGCGCGCTGCGGGGCGCTGGGGCGGGAAAACACCCCGGCGGTTGAACATTGGAACTCTTGTGGGTTTGGAGGATGAACATACGGACGTCTAAGGGAAAAAATTGGAACTCTTCTATGTTTGGAGGTAGTGTTTAGTGAAAAAACCCGGAAGTGACGTGACAACCCCCACGTCACCTGCGTATATACTCCTCTAAAATAGAGCCGATTTTATTTCTTTGGAAGGGGCAAGGTCAATAGGACTTGCGCTTTTTATACTACTAAACTGTGAAGTAGATTACATCTTACATAGGCCTTAAGGCGGTGATATGCATAAGAAGTATTCTGGGGCATGGTCAGTACTTTCAGTACTTTCCAATTTTCCCTTCGACTACTACTCGCCGATTTTTTGATTTTTTTATTATTATTTATTTATTTATTTATTTATTTATTTATTTCCTCGAGAGCTTTAAAATAAGACCTCACTCTACCCAATCGGGCCACTAGTGCTCCACCTAGACTCCAACATGTACACCCCGTATGGATTTATACATACTGATATCCCAGTATATGAGTGTCTATGGGTGTATATGCATCTATATACAAGCCTAGCCGGTACTTAAAAAAACATTTCATAGCTCATAGTAAAAGCCATAAAAAAAAAACCCGACCACCCCTATACCCATACAGGCCAAATATAGCGGACACCATCTTCGTCTGGGAATTGGTCTAGTCCGAGTTGTCTCCCTTGCAACACAGCGAATAGATGGGATTGGAATGATACGAGAGCTGGGAGATGTACATGTATATAAAAACTAGTGATATATGTGACGGGTAGGAATTGTACTATTAAATGTCATTCATTTCAGTCATATATTCATTGTTAGGAGTAATTATAATAGATTTGTCTATGCAGGGCATTTGGCCGTAGGCCGGTAAGTGGAGTCGACCCCTTAAGCGAACAGCTGTTGCGTTGCCATGAACAACGACACGTACACAGTTGTCGGCTGCAGAACGCGTGGTTCGACGCATAACGTGTTCGTAACTTTTGTGCAGGTTTCACCAGAAAAACGGAGGTATGTTGTCTTAGTATTCGTACAAATTTGCTGCAAGGATATGCCTCATACATGTACGATATAAATGATCGCGTTTTTTGTGTGAATCTGATGGGAAATTTGGTGTTACTTCCAGTGTCTGGTACGTTGATGACGTTGTTGTTCAGTCCGCCATTCGTTTGCAGATCGTAGGCATATGTTGTGCGGTTATTTCATGATGTAGCGGGAATACGCCCCAATATCCAATGGATCCAACGTAGTCAATTGGTCGATGAGTGGCTCCAGAGAAATCGCATCCGCCACCGTGAACGGCTCATCAAACACATACGTATTATTGCTGGGATAATAATACCGCAGCTGGTCCGTCTCCTTGTGCCGTAAAATGTATCCAAATGTCACATTCAACTTGAACGCTGTCACCTGATCTTTGAAAATGTCCTCGGCATAGGTAGACAGATACGTGAGATCCTCCAGTCGAAAATTGTACAAGTCCAATAGACGTCGGTCACGGTGAAAACAATGACGTATGGTGGGCCAGTGACGTTGATAAATGGCCCTGACATGCTCGTCTTCAGGCACGACTTCAACCGGAGGTGCTGCTGGATCCAAGGGAAAATCTTCTCCACGTCTCATGCTTTTCGTCTCATACAAGCGGATAGGCAGACAGACAGGCAGGCAGGCAGGTCAGGTAAGTCAAATTGAAATACACCCCTACCCTAAAAATGGACTCCTTTTATAACCAATTGACCTCATTTGCATATTTTCAGTAACCACAGGCCGCCATTTTGAAAATATGCAAATGAGGGCTGGGGTGAGGCAAGTGCAATTGTCCACCATTTTGAAACACACCACCCACAACACACACAAACAAGCCGCCATTTTGAAAATTAAGCCACCCTGGGGGAAAAACCCAAAGACCTCATTTGCATATTTTCAGGGGACAACAGGCCGCCATTTTGAAACACACCACCCCTAACACACACAAACAAGCCACCATTTTGAAAATATGCAAATGAGGGCTGGGGTGAAACAAGTGCAATTGGCCACCATTTTGAAACCGACCACCCCTAACATACAAAAACAAGCCGCCATTTTGAAAATATGCAAATGAGGGGTGAAACAAGTGCAATTGTCCACCATTTTGAAACCGACCACCCCTAACATACAAAAAACAAGCCGCCATCTTGAAAATATGCAAATGAGGGGTGAAACAAGTGCAATTGTCCACCATTTTGAAACCGACCACCCACAACACACACAAACAAGCCGCCATTTTGAAAATTGCCACCCTGGGGGAAAAACCCAAAGACCTCATTTGCATATTTTCAGGGACAACAGGCCGCCATTTTGAAACACACCACCCCTAACACACACAAACAAGCTGAAACAAGTGCAATTGTCCACCATTTTGAAACCGACCACCCCTAACATACAAAAACAAGCCGCCATTTTGAAAATATGCAAATGAGGGGGGGTGAAACAAGTGCAATTGTCCACCATTTTGAAACCGACCACCCCTAACATACAAAAACAAGCCGCCATTTTGAAAATATGCAAATGAGGGCTGGGGTGAAACAAGTGCAATTGTCCACCATTTTGAAACCGACCACCCCTAACATACAAAAACAAGCCACCATTTTGAAAATATGCAAATGAGGGCTGGGGTGAAACAAGTGCAATTGTCCACCATTTTGAAAACACAATCACCTCATTTGCATAAACTCATCTGCATCAACTCACGCATGCGCACACACACCATTCCAATCCAAAAATAAATTCTGCGCATGCGCAGTGAGACGCTAAAGGTCTTAAAGACTTTCTATGCACTACTCTTGGTTCTCCACATCTACAGCTAGATGTAATAGACAAATTCCTTCTCATTAAATCTGCGTTTAATTGGCTGCATTGATGTCTTAGTTGGGTTAATACAATGTTAAGTTTCCTTGAACCAATCAAACTGTGTTTAAATATACGAGTTTTCTTAGTTAATGAGTGGTTGGTGGTTTGTTTCTTGTATCGTAACTAAGTTTGTTCCATTCCTGAATAGCTGACGGAATAAATGAATTATTGGATATATTTAAACGTATTCGGGGCGTCGCATAATTTGCGTCATTCCTCAAGTTGTACGGAGTGGTTTGTCCCATTTGGGGTGTCATTAAATGGTATATATAGTCGGGACTTTCTCCATTGTGAATTTGGTACATTACTTTCAAGTTTGCAATTTTTCGTCTGTTTGCCAAGGTTTCCCAGCCAGTTTCCAACAATAGGGATTCTCTACTGGCATAAGCAGGAAGACCGGAAACAATTCGTGCTGCAGGTTTTTAGTGATTTGGTATATACGGACCATACAGATAACGAAACCGAAGGGTGCCCACCTGGCACCATTGAGCATTATGATAAAATACCCTGTTTCCATGACAACCACTGCACAAAATAAATGGAATGGGAATCGTTTTAACAATATCTGAATAATTTCATTATCCCTGTAGCTAGGGGGATAAAATTTACCAACAATATATCTCTGAGTAAAACGTTAGACGATGTAAAAATATCCAAGATGGCCGCTCCGGTAACGTCATTGTTACGTCGTTTCCAGGAAAATGCATTTTCTTAGAATGTTTTGAATGCTTTTCATTTATACAGTTTTCTCCTCATTAATCGTGGAATAAATTAGAAAGTAATTATGTGGTATGAAATAAAATACTCTTTGGCATATTTAACGGCAACATTTCTCTATATAACAGCAACTTGTGGTCAATTTCTTTGTAGTATTGAACTAGGGTCCATGTAGATCCAATTATCTTGACATATACATGAACAAGTTCAAATCTCCTTTGATATAAGATATTTCCTTGAAACATCCGCTATTGAGTTTATATCACTTACAGGTCTAAATCAGTTCATTTTTCTGATATACACACAAACAGGTAATAATGTGTAACTACTGGTATTCGTCATAGAAATAGAATTGTACAGTTTAGTACTGTGATCGCCTTGGCAACAAGCCGTTTAGTCAAACTCCTCGAGGGTGTTAAAAGCTTCGTTCTTAAAGGGAACGAAAATAATACAATATGAACAAGAGGTTCCGGAATATGTGACATGTTGTGGGTTGCTCGTTGAACGACCTTCTTCCTAGTGCTTTAGAACTAAGAAACATTGAAAGATTTTCATGTTGGGGTCATTTTGAGACTATTCACAAAATCCGATGCATTATGTGTAAATTCAAGATGACGACCAAGTAGTCTTGGCAAAAGTATCTTAGTCATTTTTACCCCTCGAGCAGATTCTGCCCGAGCGGTATTGTCGTTGCCTCCGTCGTCTGTCCGTCCGTCCATCCAGGCGTCTGTCCGTCGGTCCATCATATCATTGTAAACACATTATCTCAAAAAGTCCTTCACTTACAACAATGAAACTTCATACAGTTGTGTAATACAGCTAGTACCAGAAGCCTATTGAAAGTCGGTGTAATCGGATGTGTTTTTCAGGAGTTCTGGCCCTTTATACATGTCTGTTGGTCCATATCCTTGTAAACACATTATCTCAAAAAGTCCTTCACTCACAACAATGAAACTTAATACAGTTGTTTAATACAGCCAGTACCAGAAGCCTATTGAAAGTCGGTGTAATCGGAAGTGTTTTTCAGGAGTTATGCCCCTTTATACATGTCTGTCTGTCTATATTCTTGTAAACACATTATCTCACAAAGTCCTTCACTCACAACAATGAAACTTCATACAGTTGTATAATGCAGCTAGTACCAGAAGCCTATTCAAAGTCGGTGTAATCGGATGTGTTTTTCAGGAGTTATGCCCCTTTATACATGTCTGTTGGTCCATATCCTTGTAAACACATTATCTCAAAAGTCCTTCCACTCACAACAATGAAACTTCATACAGTTGTTTAATACAGCCAGTACCAGAAGCCTATTGAAAGTCTGTGCTGTCGGATGTGTTTTTCAAGTCCGTAAATGGTAGATGCAGAGTTTGGCATGCAGGTCAGTATTCATGTATTATATCATTGTTCATATTGCCTTGCTCTTTTAAACGCCTGATATCGACTAAAGAATTGTTTTGTCTGTCTATGATCTATATCATACAGGTAAAATTATGCCCACCCCAAATATGTGAGTTGTTGGGGTCAGAAACATTATTTCCACAATTGCTCTGGGCCCGGCCCGAGGGGTCCCGATGGCGACAGCCACATGTTTTTTGCTAGATTTTGACCTTTTAGCGTAAAAATACCCCCAAAATAGTTTGTTTCATATGACATAATTATTTTCAAATTTATTCCAGTTTACGGGAAGAAAATTGCATATATAACAAATTTGAAAAGATCGTCCAAAGATTCAGCTAACAAATGCATTTTCCTAGAAAATTACTTCACCAGAGCGACTATCTTGCATATTTTACATTTACAGCGAATGCTTGAATCATAGATGTAATGTGACGAGTGTTATCTCCCAAGACTCAAGGTATTGATAAAATTAGTCGCATGCCTGGAATATCAGTTATTTTGTCCCGTGGTTGCCTTAATATAAAAAAAATGTTTATCAAAATGCTCAAAGTTTCTAGGTGGGTATCCTTCTTTCTCTTTATGCACATGGTGTGTAGATGTGAAATCAGTTCATTGTGGGACCTTCAGTGCACTGTTTGACCAAAGGCCCCTGCATGCCCCACTATCTTTACACATCGTCTTGTGCCTATATCTTCTTTTAACGAATATACTTTCAAAACGCCTGATTCTATACCAGAATTCTTGTCCTCACATGGGATACCAAAAATTGAACCAACCAAATTTAAATTCGTAAAAATTGTTACACAATGATTGGCGATGGAATCGATGCAACAATTCGGGTTTTATGTTTGCTTCAGCTTATCCAAAATATCTGAGAGTGTAGTAAGCCCTCCCGTGGTTATTTTGACAATTATTTCATTTGATAAAATAGCTACAGGGAGCTTAGAAAAGAATAGAGCACCTTATCCAATAAAATGAAGAACTCAGTCGCACAATAATACTTTATCCAACTTTTACAGATCTATTTGTCTTAGGATATACAAGGTCTCCAGGTATTTATGAATATTTTAAGAATTTACCGTTACTAATTACCGTTATTTTCGCAATGTAGAATATTTCTTACAAGCTCGATTTACTGCCGAGAAGGACAAATGAAGATATTGATGATCAAAACGTTCTCAGGCTCTTCCAAATCCTTTCTTCTTCTTCCATGCTTTGGCTGCTTTCAGTCTAGCTCTGAATGCTTTCACTCTGGCCATAAGGTTTACTTTATCTTTCCCGCCAGCAAGTCTTGGGTTCAGCATCGGAGGTTTGCACTCTGGAAACTCGGTGAACAACGCCTTTGTCTTCTCCAAAAAGGCGGCACACTTTCGTTCGCCTTTTGGTTCA
This sequence comes from Hanleya hanleyi, assembly GCA_036873755.1. Taxonomy (NCBI): domain Eukaryota; kingdom Metazoa; phylum Mollusca; class Polyplacophora; order Lepidopleurida; family Hanleyidae; genus Hanleya; species Hanleya hanleyi. The sequence continues at coordinate 121,987 of JAVTVY010028718.1, forward strand.
TTGCCTGGACGGTTTTCGTCCCCAGGTCTGCCTTCACGGCCAGGGCGGCTTCCACCATCAGTATTGCCTCCATCTTTGGGACTGCCTTCACCATTTGGACGGCTTCCACCACTGGGACTGCCTCCACCATTGGGACTGTCTCCACCACTGGGACTGCTTCCACCATTTGGATGGCTTCCACCATTGGGACTGCCTCCACCATTTGGATGACTCTCACCACTGGGACTACCTTCACCATTAGGACGACTTCCGCCATTTGGCCGCCAATTTTTGCCTGTTGGACGTCTGTTTGGCTTGGTGAAAGCCGAGCCGGAAAGACAGGCCAGTGCCAGGAAAACAAACATCGGTCGCCACATCTTACCTTCTGATGACCTGGATAAAACATATAGAAAACAGAGGGTTGAGATAAAACATAAACTGGATGAGTCTCTATTTTATATGTTCTATTTAATAATAATAAAATGATCTTTCATAAATATATCCGTTTGATAAGTAAATAAATAAAATGAAAACAAAAAAGGAAAAATTATTTTTGAAATAAAGACTGGACGATTTGATGGGTTTCGTCGTGTAAAGATTCCATCTGGAGGCGTGGTTAGTCTGGACGATTGACATGTTTTTACCATCGGTCACAATATTTGTATCAATTTCATTCTAACGCCATACTGTGACGTCTCGACAGTAACGTCATTCCCATTGTTGAGGTCATGCTAGTAACGTCATTCTCATTGTTGACGTCACATGAACGCATTGCTTCCTTCCAACATGCGTATATGAACGGACCAATCAAATCCTTTGAGTTGGGGGTGGGGTCAGAATACGGAGTTTTCATTGGTGACAAAAAATGCACAGTATTTTTTCTTGCAAAGTTAGCTCCCTTGTGACGTTCCGTCCAGTCCCTGTTTCAAGCATTTCTTAATGGGCAGAGTTACTTCCTTTTGTTTCCCCTTCAAAATACATTATGAAACAGGGGCTGGATCCAGTCTAGATAAAACACAGAAGAAACAAATACCATTGTTGACTGATTTTTCTCCTATAAAGTATCGTGTAGAGGAAAATCCATTCCAAATCACCGTCGATATCCGGTAAATTGTTCTGTCACATATTATTATGCTAATTTATGGGGTATTTTGTGTACTTGTGTAGATAGAAAACGTCAAATCCGATATTCAATATTCATCCGTCGTTCATAAAAGTACTTCCGCATCAATAATCGAAAGGCCTATTTCGTATGTGAGTTAGCATCAATTCCAAATGTGTATGAAATAAAAATAATAGAAACACAACATGGTTTCCTACAAGAGCGAAGCGATCAACAATTTTCATGTCAAATGATGTTCTAAACATAACGTCTTAATTAATGGCAATTATCTTTTATCCAAACGAATGCCAAGCATTTTGCAGAGCATGCTTTGTAATTGTTCATTTGAATACCATGGAGATGTAAAACACATGATGTTCGGCCCCTATTCCCGGTTTAAGAGGAATTCGACACAGGTTTCGAAACGTAGCTCCAGAGTTCTTGCACGCTACGATCGTATTTTGCCGTCGTGTTTATGAGAAAGAAGATTGAGGACAACAAGATGCGGCGTTCCTGAACTTCAAAAAACTGCTCAGCAAGAAATAATGACGCCAGTGGCGTGCGAACCTTGGAGGAACGAACGTCTGGCAGGGCACCATCGTAGCCTGGTGACTACTATAGGTGATGGCTCATTCTATCCTGGATAGCATATCTCCACTGAATAATCGGTCGTTGCTGATAGTCAAAGAGCCAGATCATGAAATTTGGCCTCTTTTATGTATGTCATATATCGTCTATGACTCTATATTCCGAGTCAAGGTCTATAGATATGATACCGTTTTGTAACTTTACCTCAAGAACTTGCGCTTACATGCAGCTGCTTTTCCCAGCTTTCTGATATCAGAGAAAGTACTTGAACTCTATGTCCTGAATTTACGCTATTAGACCCTCATGAATGTTACTTGGTAATCAATTGACAAAAGCGATGTCCAATAACCTGTAAACACAAGGTTAATGGAATAAAAGGTTAATAGTTCTAAATATTTTAGAAATATATGCCATTAATTGTCTATCTAATTATCTCTGGTTCACCGCGTGACACCAGGAAAACACATATAGCATACTAAATTTGTACCATACTCAAAAATCTTTTAAGTTCAATATCTCAGCAACCGGTATATGTTAAAATTTTCAGAAAAAAAATATAGCAACAACATATCTCCCCAATAGAAGTTTATTTTTTCATTTGGGGTCCCCTTCAAGGAAAAGTCCTCAGTATGCCATGGAAAATTCCTTGATGAATCCAAGGGATATTCCGCTGGTGTTACAGTGCAGGAATATTCCAAAGCATGTTAAGAATCCTTAAGAATTGATTTTTTTTCCAGTGTATCAATTCTCTTAGTTGTAAATTACTTTAATAATGTTGAGCGTTTCACGATGAAATCTACCTTCTGAATTTGGACGTGAGACATCAAATTCTAAATTACTGCCAAGTGACATGATAATTAGAGATTCTCTAGGATGTTGGGATGCATTTCACATCTTTAATTTGAATCTAATCCTAACTAATGAGGTTGAGTTTTGATTAGGATATCCGATCACATGTTTCTTAAAATTGATTATATCCTGGAATGTAATTCAGGGATATGTCTAAAATGATGACTACCTTTCACATTTAACGTAGAACTATCTTATTCGATTTCTCAATGTAATTGTTAACGCCTTCGCTTCATAGAGTCTTCTGAAACTTATATGACCAATAATTAATTCCTCGAGTCAAGTAGATTTTATAACAATAATTAGTTAAATGTGGGTCTATCCAGGCTTCTTCTCAAAGAACATACTACAGGGATAAGATTGCTAAAGTATGATATTCTGATGTCTACTGGGAAGGTATCGATAACCCATTTTACATTCTGGTGAGTGTAGATGTCACATCTCTCAGGCGTGCCTCTGAGTATTGGATAGTAGACGTCACATCTCACTTATCTCACCTCTCATCTCTGCTTTTATATGAGGGGAATTTGATGAACTCGAAAAACTTGCAGAAATCAGGAAACTCCCTCGGATGTGACGGTAGTGAACATGATTTTGGTTTGAAAGTGAAACGGGTGAAAGTTATTGTTATGTGCTGTAAAAATGCTGAAGTTTCATATCATGCGAAATGGTGATTGTCAATTGCTCTAAACTGGATTTATTCAAGTTTGAAAACGGTCGAATGTGCTCTTTCGACATTTTAGGGACATTTTCTGAAGGGATTTCCCTTCATATATAAAATATGACACCTCAAACCAAAACAATGTGTGTGTATTTATTATCACAATGGTTAGTGTTACAATCGGTTGAAATATCATTCTGGTTTGAGGTGTCATATTTCATAAAAATTAAAAATTTTGCAAATGCTTCGCTTGTATTCTACCAGAAACGTTATGTGAGCAAGTAAAAAATGATTTTCAAGTAGACGTCGTCGTAGTCCAGTTGTTAGGCTGCTCGCGTTCCAAAACAGTGTGGTGACCAGTTTGTTGAGCTATGAGTTCGATTCACATTTGGATCAGAAAAATTTTCTTCCTATTTTCTTATTCTTTCTTTTTAATATTTAACATTTGGATTTATTTATGTTATGTGAAACAATCTTCAGTGATATTCAGTTAATAAAATATAGATATAACTGTGTATACACATTTCTGCATTCACTGCTACAACTCACCCTTATTGCAGCACACTCATAACATGTCCAAGTCACCGTGACTGAATGGGTTTATTTTCATGGGTCAGCAATACTTCCCATGTATAAAAAACGAGGGAATTTTCATGTGTATTTTCCTCAACTGTTCTCGTTATATTTAAGAATCATTATAGTTCTCACTATGAACAGTAATGTACCATTCAACAATTCGAAGTGTGAGTGTTGTCACAAGAATACGCGTTCAGGCCAGACCAGAAAAATATCTGGTTCACAGTTAGAGTGGGTATGCACAGCCGAGGGGCAACGAAACTGCATATTCCCCTCACAACAAGGCAATAATTTCATTATTATATTTATCAACTTAACTCTGTGCTAATCTATTATCTCTCGAGCAAAATAATGTTTTATGTTTATTTTGGAAGAGCGCAATCCTTCTGAGTTGATTGCTTTCAGTGGGCAATCGCCAGCAACATTATTTTTCATGCACGAGATTCCACTGATTCGGAGCTGCTTCACTACTATCGTGTAAATCTCGCAACGCACGTATAGTTGTTCGATGCCGCTTGTTAGTTACTCCAATAATGTGCTTGGGTACGATTCTACTTACAATTAGATGGAGGGAGATAATTTATTTCTGCTGTGTTCTCCAGCTAAAATCAACTCGACGAACTGCTCCGTGATCGGCTGTTTGCAGCGCGACTGAGAGAATGGGGCGACCTCTGTTGTAATTATCTCCCTTTAGTGTATATTCCATGGGGGGTGGAATATGCAGTTTTGTTGACCGGGGAATATGCAGTTTTATCTCATTACAATTTATATAGGGAGACACTCTAATAAATATAATAATACCAGATATTCTACGGCAAGTTCGATTTGCAACATTACAATGACGTAGCTCGTTAAAAGAAGTTACTTTTGAAACAGCAATAATTTCACATAATCGCAAATTATTTAACTAAAAGACGGTTGCGAGTTAATATATGATACATTGAGTAATAACTAATCCTTTTGTATTGTTTGAAAATGGGGTAAAAATGGAATTTCGATAGAAACGAATAATTCTAGGACTGGCCTACAAAAACGTTTCTGTCGAGGAAACCTGTTCATTTAAAAATAGAACGTACCAAAATAGCACAGTCGACTGTGCATTTGATGTCATAAAGGGCAGCTGACCCGGCCTGGACAATAGATATACACACGCCAGTGTCCGAGGGAGTTATTCTCGGGTAACCATCACACATTCTTTGGCTTTCGTCTGTTTTTGTCTTTTTCGTAAACATGTTATCATGGATTTTTTAATATAACTAAACTATGACACCTCGAAAAGAATAATATTTCGATGACTTTGACATCGTTAGATTCTTTTTTCGTTCAGGTTTTCTTTTTAGCTATGAAAAAGTCCATGCTGAAATGTGTATGAAAAAGCCAAAGAAATAAAAATAAAATAAAAACCAGACGGAAGTACAATTTGCAACTCTTGTCGACGCTTCTTCTCATCATAAAGCTCCAGTATTCTTCTGTACGATACAAACTTTCTTGCAGAATTGAATAAATTGGTGCCTTCTCAAACGTTCTGTGGGTGGGGAGGAAAATGAGGTGTAAATGGAGCGTCATGACGTCACGACCCTTGACCTTTGACCTTAGACTTTGAGATCCTATGGCAACGTGGAGAAGGGACGTGGTGTCACGTGACGCCCCATTTCCCTCCCCATTCACAGAAATACTAACGGGTTTACGCTTTATATACTACTAGCGTAACGGCTGAGTGAGCTTTTCGATGTTAGGCTCACTGCTGGGAATACTTTTGCCAAACACGCCACCCTCAATGATTATACCCTATAGTTATTCTGATTATGATTTAAGTATTGTGAAGTAACTGCTGAAAACATCTATAACCATTTACCTCGAATTTCACGCCACGGCGATTTAAACTTAAAGACTAAAACTGGTGATTGAAGCCTGTTGGACTGGTGCCGTTACACTGTATGGACTATCATGGTAAAAACTGGCTTCATTAAACATCGTCACACTGTCAAAACTTCAACATAAACGTTCATAGACGATTTCTAAAACACATAGAAAAGGAATGAAAAAAATAAAGATTTTTTTTTTAACTACATAAGAAAATCCATTTACATATTTAGTAATCTTCGAAGTATTCTAGTATTGTAGAGTACCGGTTTACCGATTTACGGTTGGATAGCATTGCGCACATTATCTGACTATTACCATCTGATGTATACCCTCTCCTTATTTGACATTCGCGAAACATCGATCACCATAAGCGAGACATTCCGTGAGAAAATGAACCTCATTTTCAACCACACATTGACATATTGGGCGCAATCGTTTTTCAACTTTGATAACTCAAGTTGAGTGAAGTTAATTCAACTCAAGTTGAGTGAAGTTAATTCCACTCAAGTTGAACTCGCTCAAGTTTAGTGAAAGTAACTAAACTCCAGTGAAAGGAAATGTTCGCTTCAGATGGATTTTTTCTTCCCTTCAGCGTCGCTCTCTGCTGCTCTATTGTCTCGCTCTGAGCCGGCCGGTATATTGTGACGTAATGCTCAGGTATTCCCCAACTCAGCCCGACGAGGCCAGTCTGATGGGAAGTTTTGGTTCATATTCCCATACAGTTATATATTTTCATGCACGATCAAACTATTTACGAACAATAGTCAGTTATATTAATATATAAACCTACTCCAAAAGTGACAACTCTCTGCCAACAGTTCTGCGAACAAAAAAAAGTAACTGCAAAAAAACAACATATTGGCACAAGCATGATCACTTGGAAACGCAAGCGTCACCGCTTGTTGAGGATCATTTTCTGAATAAATAGAGAATATGTTTAAGTTGCAAAACTGAGCACCTACATCAACGGAAAAACTGAGGAATGAATATATCCATATTGTAGTGACGAAACATATTGAAGAATAGCTGTAACTGCTGTGAATCAGGAATTTTCCATTTTTGGCCCAGCATGCCTTCATATTGGAAATCTTTTACATTATAACTTTTCCGTTAATAGTTACAACTTTTATCTTTCCGTTGCCCTTAGACGAAATGCTCTTGTGTGGAAGTTAAATATATGTTTAACAATTATTTTTTTGCTCTATTGGATCGTCACAATATTCAACTACTGACCAAGTGCATGGTGTGGCTGTGTGTGCGTGCAACTCTATAGTCACGAATTATAATAACATATGCGATTAATTGTGGTAGTGGTTCGTTGTCTTCATTTCACGTCACTACTGCACTTTAAAGTCCAAAATCAAGATGGGGGAAAAAAGATAAAAATGAAAACAAAAAAATTTGTGACTTGGAGTTTCGAACCCAAAAGTTGGCATTCCTTTGATTTGTATAGTCCGACACTCTAACCATTCGGTCACGTAGCATTACAATTTTTATTTGGATGAATCATGTTCCGAATGGCGGTGAACTTGACCCCTACAGGGCATTCCAAGCGTTTTGATATATTTCTATATTAAGAAAATATGACACCTTTAACCAAAACGATTTTCCAGTATCATTTAGGATCAAGTCTCGTTTTGGTTAAAGGTGTCATATTTTGCATATGAAGGGAATTCCCTATAAGAATATCACCATAAATTGTAAAAACGAACAAATGCCTATTTCATAATACTCGTAATATTTTTTTGATAAATCTCTTGTCGGTGAAAAGTCAGAATACAAAAATTCAGTATTTTCCCTCTCAAGCTAGTAACCTTTGAAGTAAACACGAGGAAATCATATTTTCGATTTTTAAACGCAACACTCTAAGGAAAAAATTCAGTCACAGCGAACACCTCCTTTTTTTCACTTAAGTGCTTGAGCGCACGGGATGAACTTCCACTCTTTACTCAGTTTTTCTAGATATTTATTAAACTTCGACGTTATACTAATATTAAATAAAACAGTATTGGTAATAATTCGAATAACTGTTTCGTTTGATGGTATTTTCTCACGTTATGGCTATTAACATCTGATGCATACCCTCTCCTAATAAATAATGCATATACAGCTGAAAATCGATCACATCTTTAACCACTTTTTGACATATTGGCATATTCGTGTTCCAACTGCTAGACTACATCGTGTGAAGTTTATGAAATCAAAAATAGAATATCGTCAATTACCTTTATCAAAACTTGAACTTTTCCTAAAATTCAGTCACAGCGAACACCTCCTTTTTCACTTAAGTGCTTGAGGGCACGGGATGAACTTCCACTCTTTACTCAGTGTTTCTAGATATTTATTAAACTTCGACGTTATACTAATATTAAATAAAACAGTATTGGTAATAATTCGAATAACTGTTTCGTTTGATGGTATTTTCTCACGTTATGGCTATTAACATCTGATGCATACCCTCTCCTAATAAATAATGCATATACAGCTGAAAAATCGATCACATCTTTAACCACTTTTTGACATATTGGCATATTCGTGTTCCAACTGCTAGACTACATCGTGTAGAAGTTTATGAAATCAAAAATAGAATATCGTCAGTTACCTTTATCAAAACTTGAACTTTTCCTTTGTTTCGTTTCTTTTTATAGCAACACAGAATATACTATACACAGGGATTTTTTTTAATTTAATTAATCTGTGTAGGGTACAGTAAAAGTGCCATCCCAAAATCGAAAATTCATTGACATTGTTAAGCCGGTGACGTGACCAATAGAGTGAATGCGGAAAGATTAATTCCTTTGTGGGACCTATATATGTCTTTGACTAGATATCCAGTTTACAACGAAAATCATATGGATTAAGAATACAGATCACGATATGGATTTGATAATGTTGGAACATCTTGCCGACATCATTGAACACTGCACGCTTCTCACTTGCAGAAAACTGGTTATGTTTACGTATAATTTGATTGTTGCTGGGTTTTTTTTTTTTTTTTTTTTTTTTTTTAATTTGCTGCAAATGCTGTTATATGAATTGGGTCTTTGCATTATCGATACGGAAACCCTTTAATGGGAGACGGCTGGATATTGGGAGACTGACTATACGCTTGTATAGTAATATTAATAAAACTGATTTTTCTTTCAATCCAGGATCTGCCAAATCGAATTTTACATCTTGAAATATCAGTCTAAAATGCTATGGTCAATCGCATAAAAATGGATTTATGATTGATAAAAATGTGCTCCTTGGCAAATGTCAATCGCAAAGGAATTTCCTTTGTAAACGTCACATATCCTTTCCTTTATAGACGAGCATTTTATTTGACAAGAAGTGTTCAGTGGTGAAAAATACCATTGACCAACATGAAATTATCCATCTTTTCAAGTCCAGGTAGATCCTAAATCCTCGCAGTGGGTTTACCTGGACATTTTCGATTCGAATGAGTTATTGAGTCGATGCCTCTATTATACAATCTCGTACCTTTCATCCCCCGAGATTGTTTTGAATTAGCATGTCGGTATCCCAAGCCTGCGGTTTTTGCTTTGACTTCCGATGTCGATTTCAGCGTGACATCAAAGTAGTCTGAATTCAAACCTGACACATCTCATACCTCGTAGCGGATTGGCCTAATCAGCTAGCTTAGCGCTAGCTTTGCAGGCGAAGCCGATATATGACATCACTACGGGTCTATATACACCCGTAGTGATGTCATATATCGGCTTCGCCTGCAAAGCTAGCTTAGCGCTTTCACTGATTGGTTGATTTAGAGGAAACCCCTTGATCTCTTTATATCCAGAACTAGTATAGTAACTAACGGAGCCAGTGTATCGATCCTAACAGACCGATTGATACACTGGCTCGCGAGGATGGAAATTATCATGCTTAGAAGCGGTTTGAAGTATGTATATTTACCTTAACGAAACTTAGTGGGTAGGGATGGCTGCTTCAAGATGATACACCCGCGTCTCCTAGATCAGTGTGTCTGCAGTTCCTATACGAGTTCGTCTGGTTTACTCGGGATGTATTGGCGGATTTGCCTTCTTTTCCGCTCCTCATGTCAATTTATACTCTGGATTTTCAAAACGTCGTCATCTCTCCCTCCCTAATTTTTGGCAGCCAATTATGCGATGATTATAAGGTGTGTGTCAGTAAATTCAGTATGCTCGGGAATGTTTCAGCAACAACACTAAGAATTCACCTCATTTTGATATAATTACCACCCATGCCCAGATCTGTAGTCACGACCGAACCGATCAAATTCTAGACTGATCTCTCGTTTGAAAAGGACATTGTTGGATGAAGAATATATGAACACTAATTTCGGTGATATACCTTGAAACGCACTGGTAACCGAGATCTGTAATTATATGTGAACACATGTATTGGAGCGGTACTTTATTACCTGAACAACTGTCACTGGCTAGACTAGATATCATCTTGCATAACCATTCTGACGATATGAAACGTGAACTATAATCTGTCCATTTTAATTAGTCGTCTACTTTGGGAGTAGTATACAAGGGTGAAATTGAACAAATAGCGCGTCAGTGCGCATGCGCAGAACCTTTGGTGACGTGACAATTGGGAGTGTGCGCATGCGTGTGTGTGGATGGTGGGTGATGGGTACAAGATGGCGGCATGTGTGTGTGGATGGTGGGTGATGGGTACAAGATGGCGGCATGTGGATGGTGGGTGATGGGTACAAGATGGCGGCGTGTGGATGGTGGGTGATGGGTACAAGATGGCGGCGTGTGGATGGTGGGTGATGGGTACAAGATGGCGGCATGTGGATGGTGGGTGATGGGTACAAGATGGCGGCGTGTGGATGGTGGGTGATGGGTACAAGATGGCGGCATGTGGATGGTGGGTGATGGGTACAAGATGGCGGCATGTGGATGGTGGGTGATGGGTACAAGATGGCGCATGTGGATGGTGGGTG
>JAVTVY010028719.1:0-12477 GCA_036873755.1 Hanleya hanleyi
GTCCTGTTGAACCTCTCCACCACGGAAGCCTTGGTCTCGTTGTATGTATGGAAGAAAAACACCTTCTGTTTCTTGAGAAAGGCTTGGAACGGTCTGTTGAGGAATTCCGTGCCTTCGTCGGTTTGCAAATACAAAGGTTTGCGCCCGGTCTTGAAGATGTCTTTGAACGCCGCTATGAGATTCGCCCCGTTTTCGTCCGGATGGGTACCACCCACGCATACTTGGATAGGATATCGATGCACGTCAAGATATACCGATTCCCATCGTTGTGTTTGGCAAAGGCGCTCATATCGACCAAATCCGCTTGCCATTGGGCATCTATTCCTCCCACGATGACGCGGTTCCGTAGAAAATGGCGACGGACAGATCGATGTAAGGTATAGGTGTCTTGTTTTCTTAACCAATCTCGGACTTGGCCACGTTGTATCCCCTGGGGTTTGGCCGCTCGATAGAGAGCCGACAATGCACTATAGGCCGCCGGACTGTCGGGACTGTAGTATAAGTTATCCAACACCTTCTCCCAGCGCTTCATGGTGACACAATGATGATGGACCCTGGCTCTATCGTTTATTTATAACGAGTATATCTTGGGCCGGAGTTTCTTTCTGATTTTCTTCGTGGGCTTCCACAGTGGCCATGGTCAATGACCAGTCCAACTCGTCTGATGACCGCTTGATAAGCACTTCATCCACATCTACCACGGCATCTTCCAATGCAGACCATAGATGAGGGTGAAGGGTAAAATGCACTGTACCCCCATCTAGCCGAGCCAATTGAGCAAAGAAAGGGCCGCGTCGGATGTACACATCGTGACACAAGTGGATGAGATCGCCGTCCAGTTCACCAGACAACACCCGATTGTATTTGGTCCAGCCCTCCCGGGACAGACGAATGTGAGCCGGGCGCGGTTGTGTAGGGTCCGCATCACAGATGTCTCCCACCTCCTCCATGATATCGACCTTATCCGCATACACGTGCAGGAAAACCCCGGGGGTCAAGCTGAAATACGCCAGTACTATATGCTCCGTCATGGTCAGTACGTGAATGGTACCAGATTTCACTGTCTCTCGTATTTATAGGGAGAACCCCGTGAGATCAAAGGATCAGGTGGTCATGTCACTGGGCTGACTGAGTCTAGCCGGGTAATCAATGGCACCGTCGTCGTCGGGTTCATGTAGTTGTTCATGGGGTTCAGCCAGCGCGTCCTCAATAGCACGAGCCCACCCCAACTGGTGTGATGATCGCTCGTCCGGTGTAAACAGCTGGTCCACAATAGGCACCACTTTCTCCAAGGCTGACCACAGATCGGGGCCTAGGGTGAAGCCTCGCGTAGGGTCTTGGCAGCGGCCCAGGCGTAGGAAGAAGGTTGCACGGTATACGTAGATGGCATTGTCTATGTGGATGAGGTTTCCGTCGAGCTCGCCGCTCAACACCCGTTTAAATTTGGTCCAGCCGTCACGAGGTAGCGTCACCGTATTCGATAAGGTCTCAGCGGGCGCCCAGCAAATATCTTCACGGTCTTCCGCCAGGGTGACTTTATCTTCATAGACGTGTAACCCCACCCGGGGTGTAAGGGGCAGAATGGCTCGTAGGTCGGATGACATGCTTGCTCTAAATGTCGAACGGTGAATGACACACACTCTGTCTGTCTCTCGTATTTATGGGTAGGTCTCTCGGTGACACGGTTGACCCAATGACTAAGGGTAAATGACACACACTCTGTCTGACCCTGGTATTTATTATAGTGTCAATACCACAGCGCCAGGGTAAATAGGGCACAGACTAGTATGAGGCCAACCAGCCGGCGCTGGTTCCGGCGTGAGCGCTCGTGGTCCATAGCCCGAGCATCAAGGATGGCTGTCATAGTCCAGTAGTGGTGAGTGATGGCACGCCTCTCCATCGAGTGCACTCTGTGGAGGACCGCTTCTGTGAACTCGTTCAGGATCTGGCGTCGTCCCTCGTTGTCGTCGCCATCTGCAAACATGGACCGGACCACTGCTCGGTAACCCGTGAATGAATTCACCACGGTGGCATACTGTAAAATGCGAGTCGCATGGGGCTGGATCTCCGCCATGGCTCTGCAACCGTAGAAATGAAGGTGTAGGATCCAGAGGGACGTGTTTTATAGACCAGATGTAGCTCTACGGGTGTAGTCCGTGATACGTACTATTCTGATGGGTTAGTCCAAAAAAGGGAGCAACAACAACAACACAGATTACATTTTTATTATGCGTGAACATCATAGGAATGCATGTATTGACCTGTCTGTGGGGGTTTTCCACAATGCCATATGCATCCGCGCGCTGCCGGTGATGCCGCGCACTGTCGGAGAACCCGCGCGCGCTGCGGTGAGGGGCCGGGGCCCGCCGGGGCCGGAAAAGTTGGAGATCGTTTTAGTGAAAACCGGAAGTGACGTGACACACTTGCGCACACCCACCACGCCATTGTAGAGGAAAAAAAACCCCAGTACATGACAGACACAGACAAGTCTAGACATGGCCAGAGGTCACGCCCCATTCACCCCAACCGGAAGTGACGTCACACACTTGTTCATTGGACCATTAGTGGCGCCCCTAGCTCCAAAACGTCTAGCGGGACCCATACAGGGTCCAGTTTTCGACACTAGGTGACCACATCCCGACGAAATGGCCAGTTTTCGACACCGGATGTGCCGCCATCTTGAACATACGTGCCGCCATCTTGGATATGTCCCATAATGCACCGGGTCAAAATACTCGCTTCTGATTGGCTGAGAGCTCTGTGACGGATTTGAAATAATCGCTTCTGATTGGCCGAGAGCTCCGCATTGCTGTCTGCGCATGATATTCCTACCGTACATCCAACCCATCAGATGCCCCTTCACGAATGCTTCACTTTGATACCTCACTCGACCCCATCGGACCCTTAGGGGCTTCCCTAGATGCCAAAACGTCTATTTTCATACCCTTGGGCCACCACGCATGCGCAGAATGCCGATATTTCAACCCCACACCCAGCCCATCAGATGCCCCTTCACGAATGCTTCACTTTGATACCTGACTCGACCCCATCGGACCCTTAGTGGCTCCCCTAGATGCCAAAACGTCTATTTCCATACCCTTGGTCCACCGCGCATGCGCAGAATGCCGATATTTCAACCCCACACCCAGCCCATCAGATGTCCCTTCACGAATGCTTCACTTTGATACCTCACTCGACCCCATTGGACCATTAGGGGCTCCCCTACATCCCAACACGTCTATTTCCATACCCTTGGGCCACCGCGCATGCGCAGAATGCCGATAGTTCAATCCCACACCCAGCCCATTAGATGCCCCTTCACGAATGCTTCACTTTGATACCTCACTCGACCCGATTGGACCATTAGGAGCTCCCCTGGCTCCAAAACGTCTATTTTCATACCCTTCGGCTACCGCGCATGCGCAGAATGCCGATAGTTCAACCCCACACCCAGCCCATTAGATGCCCCTTCACGAATGCTTCACTTTGATACCTCATACGCCTCCATCGGACCATTAGGGGCTCCCCTAGCTCAAAAACGTCTATTTTCATACCCTTGGGCTACCGCGCATGCGCAGAATGCCGATAGTTCAACCCCACACCCAGCCCATCAGATGTCCCTTCACGAATGCTTCACTTTGATACCTCACTCGACCCGATTGGACCATTAGGGGCTCCCCTGGCTCCAAAACGTCTATTTTCATACCCTTCGGCCACCGCGCATGCGCAGAATGCCGATAGTTCAACCCCACACCCAGCCCATTAGATGCCCCTTCACATAAGCTTCACTTTGATACCTCACTCGACCCCATCGGACCATTTTATCTAGGGACTACTTTTTCTCCGCGGAAGCTTTTTCCCGAGACCGAATCACCGCCAAAACCGCGGTCAGACCGCATCACCGCGGATGAATACATCCTGAATACATCCCCTGCAGCAATTGGAACTCTCCTGGATTGGAGGTAGGTTTTGGTCTTTCTGCCGGAACTATACTGCACTTGACCTCTGTGACCCTCCCGTGACCTCCCTAATATGCAAATTTCCACAATCGCCATCTTAAACCCACCATCCACCACCCCACCACAACCGCCATCTTAAACCCACCATCCACCACCCCACCACAATGACCCCATGTGACAGAATACTCGCTTCTGATTGGCTGTCGCGTGTGACCTCCACGTGTCCTCCACAAAATATGCAAATTTCTGAGGTCAAGTATCGCTGAAATGCTCTTATACTACTACTGACATGCAGGACGATGAAAGTGCCCTAGGCCAAAATTGGATGAGGGGTGAAAAAAAAACCCATTTCAGAATATATTAATAACACAAACATATCTCAATATCATCACTAACCAACAAAAGCCATTGTCCTATGGATATGTTTATCCCAGTATTCATCCACAATACTGCAACACATCGCATGTGTAGAGTGCTCGTTCATTTTCAAGATGGCAGCCTCTATGATCAGAATACTGACATTCAAATTAGATTTATATCACCCAACAGCAAATACAGGGCTTAGACATCGTTACAGATCAGAAATACCATGTAAAGGGCCTGTGGTAGACTGAGTAAATGCACCTTCTGATCGATCAGGGTTAAAACGGTAGATAGATACTGTAACAGATATCGTAGTGTCAGTCCAGGAATGAAGATACATTTTTTTAAGACTTCCACACTCATGCCTCTTCAGAAGTCGGTCATTTTCTCGGTTGCTTCCAGGAAAGGGACGACATGCAAATTGTTGTAGTAAACGAGGAAAAGCTGGAGAATCTACAATCCTTCACGACCCCACATCACTGAATGTAATTGTAACATGTGTAAGAGGCTGGCCAACCTGTAACCATTTCGGTCATCTATACGCGGTAAGACTGACCCTGGGATCGTGTGTATCCATTTACAGCCTACTTTCGGCAAGTGCGAGAGGGAATTTCCAGAAATCAATACCACGTGACTTCGTCAGCCAATCAGCTAAAGTCTACCGACGTAACCCCAACGCAACTCGCCATTTTCGAATCATGTGATGCCCTACTTGTTTAAAATTGCAGATCTACCACACCTCTTGGGTGATACGAAAGTTATTTATACCTATATATTTTGTAAGCCTAACCTATATCTGTTTCCCAAGTGGTTTGAAAACCTGTAATTTATCAGATTTCTCGAGTCTGTTCTCTGCCGGATGAAGGCCGAACAGAATCCCGTAATATACCGGATATCGCTCCGCAATAATGGAGACTCACGATTCGCAAGCCATCTTATGGATGGCGAAGTGTACGCAAATGGTGTAAGAGGCTGGCGCGTAATAATACTGCTGTTTTTTGTGACGCGTAAACACTTTTGGCCTACATTCCTTCATTCACAAATCGGTTACAGCAAAGAGAGGTGTTGCGAACGTACTCTTGAAGCAAAGTGGCATAAACGAACCCAGAACATGTAAAAGGCACATCCACAAAGTATACTTATTGTTGTGTGCACGTCTCTTGATCGTCCTTGTCGTAGATTTTTGAGATATCGCAAAGACAAAAAAAGTAATTTTAAATAATTTTTAATAATAGTACCGGGTAACTAATTTTATCATGTGTATGTTGTTAAGAAGAATATGCCCACAGTCCGGCACTGTCACTGTCTTGTTGTCCTCTCATTTGCACTAATATAACGTGACAAGTCCATTCTCGGCGTTTTTGGTATTTCTTTTCTGTCATTTTCTACTCAGAATCTTTTGAATATCATAGGAAGCCATTATATTAATGTAATTTAGTTGCGTGCATAAACTTTGAAACAATAAATGGCAAATACATAAAGTATGAAATGTAATCCGTGGCTGTGAATGGCTGGGATCAAAGAACTGTATGGAATTTGTCGAGAAAGAGCCAGAGTGGCCAACCAATTAAAATTGAGGCCTGTACACATGATCAAAGAACTTTTGAGAGATTGAATACGTTCTACAAAATGTGTTCGCTAATATGAGGCAAATAAAATGTGACGATATCGCAAGAACTGTTCACTGGTGTCAGAAGAATTGCTTTGGTTTGATAATCAAGACGCAATTAAATATATGTGGCTGTGATTTCAATGAACTTCCATAGATTACGGTCACAACCATAGGCATTCGGTATTCCCGTGCGGAAATCTACGGGGACCGATTCCACTCACTATGTGAGCGGGGAAAAAACATCCTGAGAGGCATAAAATGCCTACCCCACTAATGCGCGAGGTACAATGACTTCGACGGAATAGGCCGAGAGGTCGCGAATGCGATTCTACTATCTGCCTCCCGAAGATCCTCGAGAATTTGTGAATGAACGATAGGTATAAAAATTTGATTGGAATCATATTTTTGAAAAGCCGTATCGGTACGCCTCTGCATAAGCATCAGAGTCTGCCGATCTATTGCGATGGTTTCTTTTGACTGTAAATAATTTTCACTGTCTGAATGGGGTTCACTTTCAGTGGATACGATGCCCTTCGAAAACCATCCTCGCGAGCCAGTTTATCGATCGATCTATTGGGATCGATACACTGGCTTGGTTAGTTACCCAAACGAGTTCTGGATATAAATAGATAAAGGGGTTTTCCCTGAATCAATCCAATCAGTGAACGCGCTAAGCTGGTTGATTAGGCCAATCCGCTGCGAGGTATGAGATGTGACAGGTTTCAATTTCATCGCGGGCCAAACTGCGTTTGATGTCAAGTGGAAGTCGACATGGTAATTCAAAACAAGCGCGGGGGATGAAATGTACGAGTTTGTATAATAGAGGCGAGACTCATTCGAATCACCAAAAATGTCCAGGTAAACCCTCTGCGAGGATTTAGGATTTACCTGGAATTGTGAAGATGTTCGAAAACGGGAGATCGTGAGCTCAATTCACGCGAGGTCCGAATTCGAAATTGAAACTGATATATGGGGAGAATCGGCGGTTTCGAAGCCCCAATGACCCTGCAGAGGGCCAACTATACATGGGTATCTCCAAACTATCAACAGACACCGATCGATATTTGAGTGTTTGCCTCACCAGCGCACGCGTATGGTTGGCCATCCCTGCCAGAATTCGTCATTTAGAGGCTGCCTCTAAATAATATATACCATGGTATAAAATGCCAAGCCTGCCATAATTCGTATTTAGAGGCTGCCTGTAAATAATATATACCATGGTATAAAATGCCAAGCCTGCCACAATTCGTATTTAGAGGCTGCCTCTAAATAATATATACCATGGTATAAAATGCCAAGCCTGCCACAATTCGTATTTAGAGGCTGCCTGTAAATAATATATACCATGGTATAAAATGCCGAGCCTGCCATAATTCGTATTTAGAGGCTGCCTCTAATTATTTTGTACCATGGTATAAAATCGCCAAGCCTGCCATAATTCCTATTTAGAGGATGCCTCTAATTCATTTTAGCCGTAAGTCATAAACAACTCGATGTCATATCAAGAATATTAAATTTGACCAATGAGTAAACTTGTAACAAGCGTAGAGATATGGCACCAAATTTGTGAAAGCGCATATCATTGGTGGAAGTAATAAGAAGGCGAAAATTTACGACCTACGGCTAAAATGAATTAGAGGCATCCTCTAAATAGGAATTATGGCAGGCTTGGCGATTTTATACCATGGTACAAAATAATTAGAGGCAGCCTCTAAATACGAATTGTGGCAGGCTTGGCGATTTACAGGCATCCTCTAAATATTATGGCAGGCTCGGCATTTTATACCATGGTACAAAATAATTAGAGGCAGCCTCTAAATACGAATTATGGCAGGCTTGGCATTTTATACCATGGTATATATTATTTAGAGGCAGCCTCTAAATGACGAATTCTGGCAGGGATGGCCAACCATACACGCGGCCTAAATACTTTTCGTCTTGGCAACTGGATAGGCCCCGATATCTCGTGAACGCCAACGTTGGTGAAATATTAAACCAAATCAAGGTCCTCAGACTCTTTTAACCGATGGATTCTTTCATTGGTTGGATTATTTGCACAGGAATCGGCTGCATGTACATGGGTGAAGAAAGTTCGGTTCATGTTATATATATTTCAGGTGAGACTGGTCGGATTATGTCGTACAAAAATAAATAAATACGATCAAGACTTGAAAATGCGTATACATAATTTGTATGTAGATACACAATTTGTGTAGAGACACAAAACGATTTTGCATACATACATACAGCTGATTCTTGATTGGTATTGAATATGCTTTTGTACATAATGGGGTTATTTGTCACCCACGGCCTACCATACATGCACGCGGACTAGGTTATGACCTAGATTTTCCGAGACTGATTCACACACGGTATTTGTGTTCAATAGTGTCCGCATTTGCTTGAAAGTTCCGAGTTGACGTTGTAGAGATAGTATACATGTTGATATTTGGAGTCCCAATTCATTGTCCGGTGTCTAGATCAGCTCCAAAAGAGCTACTGTACCCAAGAGCTACTGTACCCGGCGGAGAGAATTGCAGCTGAAGACTGATATCCCATTCTTCCCTTAAAAGGTATGACGTCATCATGGAGTCTATCCAGAACCGGTAGTCAATTACGCAGGGTCCATGGCTGCACATGGGAACAAGTGGATACATATTTCATCAGCGTAACGGTGGTCGCCAGGGTGGATAATTCGCAAATAATTAGGCCTTTATGTGGTGGGTTAATTTCTTAACAATAAATAAGATAGCGATAGTGAATAAATGCATATCCCGGTTGTGTTAGAAATTCTAATCGGATTACGTAAGGCCCTCCCAGACGGGTTCATAATCAGACACATTCCAGAAGAAAAAAGATAACACATGCACTATATAGGTCATACGGGCATGCACTAAGTGACTTAGTAGGCCTACATATACAAGCCCCCGATGTTATTTTTTGTGAATTATGTAAGTCCCGGTGGTCTTGGATTTGAACGGATTCAAATTTCCATGGCAGACTGATGGACTGATTGAATGTGCCTAACTTACACTGAATCTACTATATATTTGGAAGATGTAGGTGTATGTATCTAGTATATATTTCCGTCAAAAACACCAGAACCAGACTAGATTAATACATCAGTGAACGAGTTGTGTCATGGGAAAATTTAGTCATCTTCATAGACAAGTCGACTTTCCCGTTCACAGTTCGAATTGGCCTTGATAGATCAGACCACCGAAGCATTCAAATCTGACGCAAATTTCACCTCCAAACGAGAGATAAGCCAATCAGAACATACCAACCACTTTGTGTTGAGTGACGTATTATCTCAGTAGCCTAGTTGCACGTCATACCTTCCAATATGGCGATAGGGGTGGCAGTAGTATAGAAAGAGCATTTCGACGTCCCTTTTCCAGGGAGGTAACTCTTGGTCCCCTTTTTTCCAGGTTAAAGGTATATGGGGACGCCCCATCGCCTTTCACCTCTGGGGCGCCAGGGGGCGCCACCAGCTCAAGGTCACGTGGAGGTCAAAAGTAGTTCCGGCAACCTGTAACCTTTGTATTCCTCCGCGGACAGAACGTAGTCCCATGTCAACCAAGTGACTTCCAATGTTAATGTATACGGGGAATGCCTAAAAAGAGTATGGGAATAGACGTTTTGTGACAGGGGTGGGTCCCTAGTGGACCGAATGGGTCGAGTGAGGTGTCAAAGTGAAGCGCTCCTCTAGGGCCATTCAGTCATGGGTGGGTGCATGTAAAATTAGGATTTTTTCCCGAAACTATAAAAAGCGGAACACGGACTTTACCCCTAAACTAGGGGAAAACCCCTATCAACTCTAGCCAAAAGGGCTAATATCGGTCTCCGGGCTTATCGGGGCCTGCCTATCAAGTCAATGGGGTGGGTGCATGTAAAATTAGGATTTGTCCCCGAAAATATAAAAAGCGGAACACGGACTTTACCCCTAAACTAGGGGAAAACCCCTATCAACCCTAGCCAAAAGGGCTAATATCGGTCCCCGGGCTTATCGGGGCCTGCCTATCAAGTCAATGGGGTGGGTGCATGTAAAATTAGGATTTTTCCCCGAAACTATAAAAAGCGGAACACGGACTTTACCCCTAAAATAGGGGAAAACCCCTATCAACCCTAGCCAAAAGGGCTAATATCGGTCCCCGGGCTTATCGGGGCCTGCCTATCAAGTCAATGGGGTGGGTGCATGTAAAATTAGGATTTTTTCCCGAAACTATAAAAAGCGGAACACGGACTTTACCCCTACAATAGGGGTCTGTATTATACAATATAAGGGAAAATGCCTGTATGGGGTATGGGGATGGTCAATTTTTTTCGTGGGCTTTACTATGGCTTGTGGGGTCTCGTTTTTCTCGTTTCGCCAAGAAAATGACAATGGGAAGGGTCCCGGAGCGAATCGGTGAAATTTTTGGGGAAAAGTCACCGAGGTCTGTATATAGGCCTATAGGCTGGCTATATAGGTTCAACCTGGGAAATTCACACACGTTCATTGTGATATGGGTTGCTTGGATTTGTTTTTCACGTCTCGTCATTTAGAACACGATGGGAAGGGTCCCGGAGCGAAACGGTGAAATTTTTGGAAAAGTACCATATAGCCCATATAGCTCCATACTGGCTATGGGGATATAGGTCCATCCTGGGAAATTCACACACGTTCATTGTGATATGGGTTGTGGGGTCTTGTTTTTCTCGTCTCGTCATTTAGAACACGATGGGAAGGGTCCCGGAGCGAAACGGTGAAATTTTTGGAAAAAGCTCACCGAGGCCTGGGTAGGCCCATAGGCTGGCTATGGGGTATAGGTCCAACCTGGGAAATTCACACACGTTCATTGTGATATGGGTTGTTTGGTCTTGTTTTTCACGTCTCGTCATTTAGAACACGATGGGAGGGGTCCCGGAGCGAAGCGGTGAAATTTTTGGAAAAAGTTCACCGAGGCCTGGGTAGGCCCATAGGCCTATACTGCATGGCTATGGAGGTATAGGTCCATACGGGGTGAACGTTTTGGGGTCTAGGTGAGCCCCTTATGATCCTATGGTGTCGTATGAGGTCTTATTTTGAAGCTCCCGCGGAGTTTGTAATGTATCGACTAATGGTTCGTCCGTGTGCAATAGTCTGCGCATGCGCAGTCTGGCCGTAGTATAGAAAGCAGGCATGTTGGGGGTATGTTGGGGGGGTGTGTTTGGGGTAGAGATGGACCACTATGGGTCCAAATGGGTTGTGGGAGGTGTCAAAGTGAAGCTTGTGTGGGGTATAGTCAGAATGGCGTGTTTTTAAGTGCAAGTCGCGTCAATCTGCGCATGCGCAGTTGGGTGTAGTAAGTAAAGTGGCCATTTTGGGGGTGCGTGGAGGTGTGTTTGGGGTAGAGAGGGACCATCCTTGGTCCGATTGTGTCGTGGGAGGTGTTATCTTGTAGCTCTCGGGGTGTACATCCCGATTTGAGGGATGTTCACGTCATCTGTGACGTCATCGGTGATGTCATCAGTAGGAGTAGTAGCGAAAGTGGGCATTTTGGGGCAGTGAAGGAAGGTATTTGGTGTAGAGATGGACCATCCATATCTGTCACACAAATACCACATCTTTGTTGTGTTATACCACATCTGTCCTGCATTATACCATATATGTCCTGTATTATACCATACCTGTCCTATGTTATACAATATCTGTCCTGTATTATACCAAATCTGTCCTGTATTGTACCATATTTGTTCTCTATTATACCATATATGTCCTGTATTATACCAAATCTGCTGCCCTGTATTATACAGTATCTATCCTGTATTATACCAAATCTGTGCTGTATT
This sequence comes from Hanleya hanleyi, assembly GCA_036873755.1. Lineage (NCBI taxonomy): Eukaryota > Metazoa > Mollusca > Polyplacophora > Lepidopleurida > Hanleyidae > Hanleya > Hanleya hanleyi. Next base: position 11,749 of record JAVTVY010028719.1, read on the forward strand.
ATACCAAATCTGTGCTGTATTATACAATATCTGTCCTGTGTTATACCATATCTGTGCTGTATTATACAATACCTGTCCTGTATTATACAATATCTGTCCAGTATTATACAATATAAGGGAAAATGCCTGTATGGGGTATGGGGATGGTCAAACCCCTATCAACCCTAGCCAAAAGGGCTAATATCGGTCCCCGGTCTTATCGGGGCCTGCCTATCAAGTCAATGGGGTGGGTGCATGTAAAATTACGATTTTTTCCTGAAACTATAAAAAGCGGAACACGGACTTTACCCCTACAATAGGGGTCTGTATTATACAATATAAGGGAAAATGCCTGTATGGGGTATGGGGATGGTCAATTTTTTTCGTGGGCTTTACTATGGCTTGTGGGGTCTCGTTTTCTCGTTTCGCCAAGAAAATGACAATGGGAAGGGTCCCGGAGCGAATCGGTGAAATTTTGGGGAAAAGTCACCGAGGTCTGTATATAGGCCTATAGGCTGGCTACATGGGGGTATAGGTTCAACCTGGGAAATTCACACACGTTCATTGTGATATGGGTTGCTTGGATTTGTTTTTCACGTCTCGTCATTTAGAACACGATGGGAAGGGTCCCGGAACGAAACGGTGAAATTTTTGGAAAAAGTACCATATAGCCCATATAGCTCCATACTGGCTATGGGGATATAGGTCCATCCTGGGAAATTCACACACGTTCATTGTGATATGGGTTGT